>JBBPKJ010000347.1:0-28405 GCA_038089195.1 Brasilioporus rufonigricans
GGCGGTGGGTCTGGGGTGGGGACGGGACGGGGTGGGAGGAAGGACGGGAGGGGGACGAAGCGGGGTCGGGAAGAGGTGAGTCGTCGGGCTGTCTTGGGACCTTGGCGCCATGGCACATCGAAGCTACTCGTGTCGCGTCGCGCCTAGGCCTGGCCACTGACTGACCGGTACGCCATTGACAGGACGACAGCAGCCGAAAACCGGAGATGAAGCTGAACGTGCCAGAGGTGCTCAAGGTGCTCCTCGTCGACGATTGGGAGGCTATCACGAAAAATAACCAGGTGTGTCGTTCTTTCGCTTTGTATGCGTCTATCTGACTATCTGGACATACTTTATATCCTTGTAACTCGTTTTGTGGTCACCCCCATTTGAATGTAGCTGGTCTCGCTTCCTCGGACGCCTAATGTGGTGGAAATCCTGCAGGAGTTTAAAGAGTATGTCGCGAAAATGGGTAAACAAACGAGGTATGTGATGTCTTTGTTATCGGTGACGACCTCGCTGAATTTCGAGATAGCTTGCGTGACCCTGATCTCGTCCTTCCTACCATCATGTCTGGGCTTACTGTCTACTTCGATCGCTCCCTCGGCGCGAATTTGCTCTACCGCTTTGAACGCCCTCAATATGCGGAGATTCGTAAGGCGTATGTAACTGGTCCAAAAGTACAGGTTGGGCAGGAGAAGGACATGAGCTCGATTTACGGGGCGGAACATCTCTTGAGGATGTTGGGTATGTTCACAATCTCGCTTGACCGGTTCGCGTGGCGTGGATTGTTGACTGACTGCCCCAGTGAGTTTGCCACAAATGGTGGTCAGTTCGACGATGGATGCAGAGAGCATAGGGCTGGTGAAAGACTACGTGAACGAATTGCTCTCGTGCGTGCCTGTGTTTCCTGGTCTTCTCTCACATAAGCTGGCTCACGGAGAACACAGTTTCCTTGTAACGGAGCGTGATAGGTTGTTCCTCGCAGAATATCAAAGTGCGAGCTTACAGTATCAGAACATCTCACGGTCGTAATTTATTTCCATCCACGACTCAAATCTCATCAATTGATCCAAAACACAGTAGTTGTGTTGCTGTACAGGAAGTACATGATATAGCAAAGCAACGTCAGTAAGCTATGTTGGGAATGCAACAACTTCATTCTCGCATCAGACGGATCTGAGTCGTGGAATGGATCGGGGATGGTAAAATCGGATACACGGAAACTTGTGAGAGTGATCTGCATGACTCCTCCAAGTCCTGCAAGTTCTTCGGATGCTATTAGCATGTTAAACAATCAAGTTTACCAGCAAGCCGTGTCAGCCCCAGCTCTGGCATATGCATCCGAGGATTTCTTTGTCCTCCGTATGAAACGAATAGTTGTTCATATAAAAGTACGCGGTTTTCACGCATACATTCAGCTGTGTGCTACAGGAGTTAACTCTAGGTACGTGATCCTCAGACCTTCAGCAGCCACACCCTGACACAGAACATGCGTTCGCCGCACCTGACATTCCTGGCTACTTGAATCGACTGGTCATCCTCTAATCAGAATGGTATACAATGTGCATTCTGTCCATGTACAGGCAAACATGCCTCTTAGTGCTGCATACATTTAGTCACCATGCCTCCAGCTTTACCCAGGTCTCCCATATCTTTAGAGAACTCGCCATCTGCGACGACTTTCCTCGACAATAATCAGAAATACGGAATCGATCCATCGTGCAACCTCGAGGGCGTCTTTCAGTGATACCGAATGAAGAACTGTCTGTAACGTCCCACTCGGGTGCCATCGGGACAGCAGGATACCACACGGCACTTATCGGAGCAGTAGGATACCAGACGCTCCCCTACGATACCTAGGCAGTATATATACGGTCACTCGTCATGCATACCGCATTCTTCCTTTCTTCTCTCAAACGACGTACGTTTTGCACGCTCTGATCCTGTCCAAGTGTTCCACCTCCCTAGGTGGTTCCAGTGTCTCACATCGTGCGAAGGCTGGAACTACGTGCTCTGAGCTCTGCAGCGCCAACGAGTCAATGGGCGCGATAAAAAAGGTACTCGAAACCTGTTTAGTGCGACGATGAGAAGCGTCTGGAAACCGTTTTGTCTCACAGGCTCGGCTGCCATTACTCGAGGTTTCTTCGAGAACGGTGACACCCAGTCGCGAGACCCTGCCCAGGAATAGTTTGACGACGGCCATTTTCCTCTCTTTCGTCGGGGGACGCTCTCCAGTTGCCACACGCGACGGGGTAAGCATATCTTTCAGGCGAGGTCGTGTCGTCCTCGTCCGCTCAGAGTCCCTAGGGCTTAGACAAGAACAGGATCCGGAGCTGTACTGCCAGTGCTCCTGATTCTAATTCAAATGTCGTCGGACCCGAGATAAATCCCGACCTCGCCGCGGCTCCGTTGGGGAAACCCCGCGGAGTTCGTCCATGTTTGTTGTTTTCAAACGGTGCTCGTCATGGTCTGCCCGATTGTTCTTGCGAACTGATAGAGCGAAAGCTGCGACTAGCACAAAAGTCGTAGAGGTGCTGGTGGATTACCTCAGATGTCCCTCCATTGCCTGCAGATTTCAAGGCGCGCACGTCCAAGTTCAAGCGTTCCAGGAAGACAAACGACACGTCAGACGCTTTGGCCAAAGCAAACAGAAACGACAAAGCCCAGGTGACGAATACTTATCACCATTAGAACAGTGCAGTCGCACGAGGACCCAACAAGCCAAGGCTGCAGGATTGCTGGAAGAGCATTATTATCGAGATCAACGTCTGAAATAGTTATCTATGCCGTCGCCGAGGGTGGTGGGTTGGGCGTGGTCCCTCGAGTTCTCCGCCTCCATGTGGATATCGTGCGATCTGATGGCGTAGTGTCTTGCGTGGAAGGCCAATCTGCAGTTGGACACCCGGGAAGAGCAGGAATTGGACCTGGGGTGCCGCTGACGCATGAACCAACTGTGAAGGGCATGCGTGGATACCCGCTTGCATTGTTCCTTGACGTCAAAGCAGTCGAGCCTGTGAAGTCGCCATGCGCAGTAGGTCGTATTAGAGAAGTAATAACGAAGGGCCGGTCTCATGGCGACGGGACGAAGGCCCAAGATATGATAGCTGATGGCACTCTAGAAATAGTGCAGAAACCAGGACAGGCTTCCAACCAGACTTGACCTTCACCAATCCATCAAACGGTATTTCAGGTTACATAGTAAATGTGGTAAATTCAATTGATCAAGCAATACATTGTATATCCGCGATGCTGTGAAGTGCACGTCTTAGAAAGTGGGTCTACCACGAAACAGGTTTGCAGAATTGATCAACAATCGTTCCCTTGACGAGGTGCGACGCTCAACCTACCACAGGTCCTAGCGTGAATAGTGCCGAACAGCTCAAAGAGCTAGACCACACCAGGGAGACGTGCATATCATCTTCCGCTTTGACACTCCTTCGACACATAAATGGCCTGCTTACGGTCAATGAAAGCCATCCTTGTTCGAATCCCTGTTGTCAGACCCACCACTTGCCGCCTCCTGGCACCTTGAACACCAAGATGAAGGTTAAACGTATCAGAGTTGTCCTCTACAGTTTTCGAAGTCGAGAGAGAACACTGGTCCATCGATACTCAGCTTGCAGAAATGTTAAAACAGGTCTCGGAGATGCAAATATATGCCAGGCGATGGACCTCGACCGCCCCACGCGACAGGTACGAAAAACGTGTTGGTGGGTCCAACGAGTTCTTCGGACCTATAAGCTGGGACAACATCATTGCATTTGTATAGACATCCGAGCAAGACTAGGTGATAGACCCATGGAACTTTTACTGTACGCTCGAGCACCTCGCAGACAGGTTCCATGCCAAGGTAGAGACTTATAAAGAGATCAAACAAATATTGTTGCTTGCAGGTGAGTCGTGCATTCTTGAAGAGGAATGTGGTCAGACAAGGGAAATTCAAGCAGAGGTAACAGAGCAGCTGAAAAAAGCAGTTGATGTGACGCGGCAGTTGAAGAGAATTGGCACATGGAAAGTTTGACATTTGGGGCCCTTGCATTGTCTGCTCGACTGTTATTTCGTGTATGGCGAAAGCAGTGTACCCCTGTGAAATCACCAAACCTCTATATAGCATACTTTCACCTTCACACCACCTTCCTAAGGTTTGATTCGACTCGCCATTATAAGGTGCAGGCCTCCACTCCCAGGTCCCTCTTGAAGTTTTCTCTGCACTACCCCCCGTCTGATCATATCATTGGTCACGTGATACTGACGTCATAAACCTACGATATATAAACTCAAAGATGTCTAGAGCACTCGACGAAATCAACTTCTTGCGATGGCCTCCATCCTCACAGGTGCAGCCCGCGTTGCACATTATGCATCAGCCAATGTCCTTGCCACGAGCCAGATAAGCGTCGGCAACGAGATCCCCGCACTGAATGTCAAGGAAGACGACCCCGAGAAGAGCCTTAAACTCGATCTAAGTGGGAAAAACATCATCGTGCGTGTCTTACCACGATTACATCGCAATATGAATGACACAGATCACATCCCTGTGTCCTGTAGCTTGGCGTTCCTGGCGCGTTCTCCCCTACCTGCAGTTCTCAGGTACTGCAGTATATCCGGGATTATGACAAGTACAAGGCAAAAGGGGTCAAGAACATCTATGTAGTCGCTGTGAACGATGCTTTTGTAACCGAGAATGTTCTCCTTTACTCGTGAGAGCGTATATATAGGCTTACACATCGCACAGAGCTTGGAAGGACAAGCTTGCTCCCCAAGGAACTGGTGCGTTGTTTCTTTGTCTGCTAGGTGATGCGCTCATCTCCGTTGGTGTGACCGAACGACAGGCGTCCGCTTCGTTGCCGATGACAAGGGCGAGCTCACGAGCAATCTTGGACTCATCTTTGATGCCTCAGGTCTCCTCGGGTCCCCACGTTCAAAGGTATGTTATATGTATCCTTCAGTACATTACCTCTATCTTCCTGTGTTCTCTCTGACCTGGTCGTGAATGCGGACACGTACTCACATTTGTTGACTTTTTACACGTCCCTACAGCGTTATGTTATCGTCGCACAGGACAACAAGGTGGTATTTATTGGTGTCGAAACTGAGCCAGCCAGTATCACGGTTACTGCTTCAGACGTGGTCATGGCTCAGATCGCGTAGTCTTGCGGGAAAGGCCAAGGAAGAGAGGTCCACCACAGTAAAGAAGCAGAAGTGACTGAACTTCTAGACGTATGTGTATATACCTTATCAAAGGAAATCGCATGCGACGATCCTAAACCTGGTTGGAAAGGGCGATTTGGATGTCGGCTAGACCCCTAAGCTCACCCATAAAACTCAGCAGAATATCATTGTAACAGTTCCCGTAGTCCGCGGCCATCAGTCTGGTCACCGGCCACCTTGGTCGCTAGGCTAGATTCCATGCACGCTGGCTAGTCATCGCATTCAGAAACAGCTAGGTTAACAAGTAAATGGATTTCACCTGCACCTGTTATTCCGCAGATCGATGTTCCGCCAAAACGATAGATATGCAAGGTGTATTGCGGCGACGGGTAATAAAAGCATTCGAGAAAGTGCGTATACCAGAAGCTCATGGAACCTGGCTTCCAGCGCATGGTCACCATCGCGGTCAGCATGAGCCCGTTGCTGTGGTCTTTCGTGCATCATGATCTCGTGCCAGGAACTCGATTCTTAGAGGAACGTCGCAACCAACAGTGGGGGCATTCACCCAGCACCTAGACGTATACGGAGAACGCGTTGATCGAGTAGCAAATCCGCCGATTTCATCGTCTTGCTTGAACAAGGTGATGAGATCAGTAGATGCTCCTACTTGATCGCTCTCGTTTGGACGTACGCTACGCGGGTACGATGATCTAGACGGCCAGGCTCATCTCCAAAATGAGGTCATCATGTGCTCATAAAACATCGACTTCGTGAATCGTGACCTTGTTCGCCTCCCATCGCCTCGAACACGGAAGCGAATTGCATCACCAATGCGAAATGTATTCGCACCGTCTGGATTTCGTTCGCCTCAGACGGTTGTGTGGCAGGCGGAGAGGTACGCAAACCCGCGAAGACACTTCTGGGTGGTTAGAAAGTGCTGATCTCCTCAGGGAGATCGTCGGGAGTGTGTGAATCCTGAAAGAAGGCGTGGCAGTGCTGTTTATTGCTGTTAGGGGACAACTCTCGCGCTTCAAGCTTCATTTCGGGAGAACCCCTACTCACCAGTTGTTGCGGCACAGTTCTTGCCAAAAGGAAGGAGCTGAGCCCCGACTCCCACGGTAGTGGGGGAGGGTTTTGTAGGGCAGAAACGAGCCTACTCTCTGCAAAACGATACCTCCGGGAAAATATTATATAATTATCAACTTTTCGACTTTACCACGAAATTTAAATAATAATTCGCCAAATAAATTGTAGGATGTAGTAGTATGTAAGCAAATGAGCGTAGGTAATCAATCTAGACATTTAACACTCCCCCAAGCATAAAGCATAGCATGGTAGATGCTTGCTAACAAAAAGATGACAATGAAGGAAATATATAAAACAATGTGCGGTGCATCAATATTGCGGAGTGTCTATGGCGTGAATTTGAAGTCCGTATGTGCGCGATCCATTTGAGTGGTTATCCGATTTGATAAGTCGTGGCTAGTGTCAAGCTACGATCAACTGTATCGCTTCCCCATTGTTTATAGTCCATGTACAACGTATCAGGTCGCTCTAGCCCGTCCAATTTGGTTTCGATAGGGCTGTACGATTGGTGGGTCCAGTTGCAGCTGCTACTGACCACTCTAGGTCATGGTTTGAATCGTCTTCAATGACGTGGTGGGTCGACATGTATGATGGACCATCTGGAATGCTTGTAATGTTGCGTCAATGGCCTAGGTTTGTTCCTCGTCTCCCGTTTGTACCATCCGTGCTGACTTGTATGGTTGTCAGCTAGTGTCTATGTTTCGACTCGTTTTGAGTCGTGGAGTGCAGCGGTTGGTTCTACCTCGTTTCCCATTATATCTGTAATTGTATCCATCGCTCCTGCGATCCAAATCACCCTCGTCGCCTCTCAATATGTCTTGCTCCTTGACCTGGCCACCTGAGGCTCTAACCTGACTTGGTGCATTTGTCTTGACATCATCCTCGTTCTTATCGTCTCTATGGTGTTCCTGGTATATCTTGATGTCACATTGTGCGTCCGCTTGCCGTCTGGATCATCTAGCTTGCCTCGAACCTCGGGTGAGTTCTGTTCCACCTTTTGCTCTGACTGTTCTCCGATGTGACCCAACGCGTTTTACTGTTTCTTCTGCTCCCCCCTGGCGTCTTCGTCGTGGTTATATGCTCAATACACATCCGTTTCGTCACTGGTAAGCTTCTTGTCCTAGTTTGTGCACCTTAATCCTCTCCCTCTCAAGTTTGGTGTCTAGGGGTCTTCTCACTACATTCACAGCTTCGTCAGGTAGTTTCATGTAATTCAATTGAACTGTTTCTGTATTGTTCTGAGTGCTGACAATAACCTCAGCACAACTCCATCCAAGTCACCACTAGCACCATTCACTACACCATTACTGCTGCTGCCACTTTGTGGACCATTGCAGCCGGTCTTGCAGCTCACCGCTTGGGTAGTGCCCGACCTTTGTCATCGTGTGAAACTGCTTCCCAGGGCAGATGTTTTGTCCACACATTAAAATGGAGTTGTTCTACATGGACACAGAGTAATATCTGACATCACAAAATGTATATGCTACTATAGTTTGGAACCAAGTGGCAACAATAGCACTTCCTTTTGAGAACATACTATTGTGGAAGGAATCAGGGATTTGGCACTTGTGCACCACTATAATACAATAGCATAAGTCACAGACCTCAAGATCCGGGACTGTCTATCCCTTGCCTTGAATCTTGATCCCCTGACCCATTACCAAACGAGGGATGGAGCAGAACATTGAACCTCCATGACAAACATTCTGCCAAGTACAGTACTGTTCGCATGTGTGCGTCATGATATCCCACGGAGGTGGCTATCCACTCCATACCTCGCCTAGGGTGAGCGAAAGTGGCGACCTGGTTGCCAGTTACCCTGAGAAAAGACGAGAAACATCTCGCACCTTCGTGATGGCCGGTCACATTTCGCAAGTGGTAGCGCTGTCAAATAGATATGTTTCCGTACTTGGAGGCCGGAACGTGACGTCTTGGAGTGTTTAGAGCCCGAGACGAATAGGAGACGACGCAACTATAACATGAGGGAGGACGATGGCCACGGATAATGATCTACAGTACAGAGGATTCCAGCATATACCCCACGTGACATTATTGGCCAATGGGAGTGTGCACAGCTTGTAAGTTTTTGAGTTCACCATGATGGACTGATCCGTGATCGGCTATTGTGCAGGTAACCCACAGCAAAAAAATTTGCGGATGGACTCCACGACTACTAACGCCAACCACCGGCGATGCTTTCCTATTAATTGGGACTAGAATGGAGAGCAACTTGTCCTTTTCGAGAATGATATACGCCGCTTCACCCATCATTTCCAGGGATACATTGGATATGCGACCCACGCACGAAACTGATGGTCATTGTATTGTATGGGCTGATTAGGCTAGAACTTCCTACCGTCATGTAGCTAACTTAAAGGTCGATTTTGATCATCAAATTTCCTAAATGGTCGGTCCACTATTATTTAGCATATACGGATGACATCAAGCTGCGCATGGGCGCGAGCGAATAGCACTGCAAGGTGTAGTTCCCCCGAGTTGCCGTGTGTATTTTCACAAGAGTTTTTACAATCACATCAAACAGCTCCTTGCAGAACCTGCCTGCGGCCAAAAGTACAGGAGTCGACCTCATACACATCGCATCCTGCCTGATCATGCAAACTTCATCCTCTCCGAACCCAAATCCCAAATTTCATAACGAAGACATCGATCATATTCTGTGGTCAACTGTGGTCCAGCACAGCCGACTCACTGTTCAACAGGCAAAGTTTTGGTTGGCACTTATAACAGAAAAGATTATGAGCAATACACAAGGGATATGCAATGTACACACAGCGACTCGAAGCTGCCTTGACAATCCGGGTTGCGCTTCACCACACCATCCACTGTGGAAGGCGGCGTTGGCAATGCAGCTGCAACGGCAACAATGCCAAAGAGCGTAAGCACGAGCTTGTTGAACAGCATGGTATAACAAGGAGAGGTGGGATGCGAATAAGGACCGCTGAGACGTTCAGTGGGATGAAGGAGACGAGGGGCTGAGGGTTTGTGCCTGCACGATATCAATTTATGTAGAAGACAGACGCCTTACGGCAAGGGGAACCCGGTGCTACTCGGCCTCTCACGAGCAAGCAGGACAATGATCCCTGAACAGTCTGGAACAGGTACAGAACATCACACGGACGCCGTGGTCCATTTTAATAGTGCCGGTGTTCAGGCCGCATGTCAACATTTCAAATTTCATGCATCTCAAGATCCCAGCCAACTATGAGTCAGTCTTATCAGCAGTCCAACTGTTAGCAGGACTAATCTATGCGAACGCATTTTGATCTACCTCGGCATGCGCGAGATCTACAATAGTATGCATAATATATATTATAGTGCAGAAGAAAAGTAGGTAACCAGCACTACGCGTTATCATAGGGAGTTTGTACTGTAACCTATTTTTCAAAATTCTCGTCTTTTCGTATCTTCTAATTCCTCCGGTTGTCGACCAGTTCCTCGTTTTCTACGCGAATCACCATGATTTTACGCCCTCCAATCTCCGCTCCACCTGCCCTCCACTTCGCCGTCCTCTTTGATTCTAAATTCTAGATCATGTTGCCTCCGTCACTAACCATAGAAACGGTCGGATCCTCCTATGGTAGTGCCACCCTTCGGATGCCCTCTCAAAATTCGTCCGTTCAACCCTCGACCCCCGTTCCTCTCCTGGCTCGAGAAGCATCGACTAACTGATCACCGCAGCTCGCGCGCGCCTTCAACGTGTCACCTTGAGCCAAGCATGGGAAATCATCCATGATTCAGTGTGCACCATACCTCCATTCCTCGTGGAGATACACCCATCTTCCGAACGAGCGCTTTCGGGCAGTATCCATGGCGCCCTCATCATAGAGTGCAACAGCTTGAATAGGGGTTTGATCCGAGAAGCGAGCTAGCCTGGCTGTGGCCAATCAGCACGATTTGAGGATAATTATTCACTGTGAAGATGGGGATGCGAGTAAGTAGCATTGCGGCTGCAACGTTGCACAACACGGGATCGCTAAACGCAGTTGATGTGATAGGCGGGTTTGAAGTATGGAAGGTGGAGAAACCATCGGAGAAGATCAAGCCTCCGTGACCATCGACACTAAGCAAATACACATGGGAGGTATTGTCAAGACCTCCTTGTCGGATCGACCATGGGCTGTCGCTCTTGGTATTGGTATGACCGTCTAGCTCTGACAACTCCTATACTGGTAACGGACGGAAGGTCCTTGATCCTTAGTATTTAAGTATCCTTGAGTATCTCAAAATGCATGATTGTGAAAGTTCTTTCATGACTAACTGGAGATTCATGTAACAGTGTATAGCGGCCGTGACTACAATATATTCGGAGTCATTTGGTTTTCTGTCGATTTCGACAACCCAGCAATCACTGTATTCAGAGTTTGAATTGGACAAGACACACATTGAACGCACAACTTGTCAGCCTACCTCATGCTACGAAATCTTCTTAACCTTCTCCGAGTTAGAACCTCTAAGACGATCGCTAACTTCAGTTCACATCCTGCGTGTTCTGACACCTAGATTAGCGATTTTTCTCAGATTCACTCAACATTAGTGTTCGTTTAGTCAATGATTACTGGTAGGGTCTAACCCACATTGGCCTCCACCGTGGTCGAGACTCGTCACAGAAGGCAGCTTGGCTTATCACAGCGAGGCGTATGATATCATAGTCCTCAGTGACCGATCCACACTCGTCGCAATGTGTGTCTGCCTCTTATTATTAAGTCCACACTTTCTCCGAGTTGAGTTCTCACACTGATCGTGGGAATTCGCGAACTTGCCAGCCAATTCCCAACAGTATGCATTGATCCATAACCCACGTCTACTTCCTATTCAACAAGTCCGCGCCCACGCCTCTCGGCATTGTTGCTGCCATAGCAGCTGATGTGGTCCTCGACCGTCATAACTGTCAAGGCCCGCCTGGACCGGTGTGAGTGATCCTGGCATATTTATCGTGTTGTATCACTCACGAGTTTCTGTTGCAAGTCGCTATCAATACTAGTGTCAAGGAGATGGGGCCGTTAATGGGCGATTGAATGGCTTCGCTAGGATGTGAGTTGGGAGAGGATGAGAAGTGATGGCGTACAAGCCATCTACCACACCTAAACGTGTTCCGAAGGGGTACGGATCCGCCAAAATCCACTGCCAGCATGGCTCTGACAGTGTGTTATACGCCTCTCGCGCTCGTCTTACCCCCTTGACCCTTCGCTACTGAAAATAGCATCGAGACACGTCTCATCCTTACTCGTTGACCGCAACGATTCACAAAGCAAAAATCTCACGTCCTGACCCGACACGGACAGTCCGCCTAGCCAGCCAATTGAGATTCCTCTCAGGACTCTCAATTTACTAGATGAGAGGTTAGGAACCATGGGCTCAGAGATCTCCACTGTGGTGAGAGAGTTGGGCATAAGGTGTACCGTGCAAGAGGCTCGTTTTATGGCCGATTCGGATGAACGCTGACCTCACCAGATGTTCACCTGACCGTGGTCCGATTGGACCCCATCGCTAATGGATGATTTGCCATCCTAGACGATGAAGCGGTCATTGCCAGTCGTCGATCAAGATGAAATGAGGCCAATGTTGCAGGTCCGTGAGATTGTGGACTCGACGTGAATCCGTAATACCCCTTCAGAATGTATATAATGCATCTTTTCGAGAGTCGTACGACCGTATCGTATCTTTACTTTTCGAACAGATGTCGCATACAGTAAGTTGCGCTGTATAGCACAACGCAGGATGCAATCAACGACTGTCTAACAGTCTATTGATCTGCGATTTCCTTTCGGGCTGCTCTAGCCTAGTTCTGAGCATACCCACATTAGTTTTCTTGTTCTAGTTCTGGTGATACCAGGTCATCCTGTGTCATTCGCTGGTTCATTCGTAGCGAGCCACTCAGCGCTGCGCAAATCACGCCGCGGACCGCACACGGGCGATGAAAGCCTGTGACTTCGATGATCCGACATGATCGTGACTATTTTATGAGCCTGAAACGGGCAGAGGCGATGATCCACAAGACAACAACCACAAAGGAATCTCATACTTGTGCAGCGACACGGAAGAGTCCCAAGTGAATTCGGTAACTTATGCCAGGCCATGGTGGCACGAACGCGCACCGCAAAGTGTTGTTGTCACGTGTTTTGATTTTCATTACATTTCCGAACTCCCGCTTGCTGCTCTCCCACTGACAGTGAACATGTTTCCCCTCTTTCCCCCTCTTCGTTTTGAAGTCGAAGGCCTCAAGCACCATTTCGCATGTTCATGGTGGTAAGGGCGGTGATTCGAGCTCGATCATCGGCATTGATGGGTCCTACATCAACATTCCTGTGACCGTGGCTCGTCGGGTTCCTTGAAACTTCTGGGACCCGAAGTCAGCAACCGTTCTCTTTCCTTGAAGGGCTTATATTCTTTTCTGCGAATTTTGCTGTTATAGCTGGATTTATCACCTCCCGCAGGCTCCCCACCGATTGCTTCAAGCCACAACACTCAGCTTGCCGTCTTATGAGACCGTCAGGATTCTGGGAATATACCCGTGGAAGATACGCGACGTGAACCATACAACTCACCGATGTGATCTTGGCTATGCTGCTCCGCGGGACCCCAAGAGCGAAGCTGGTCATCCCTTACTAAATGATATTTCCTAAGCATCCCGGAATACCATCCGTTGGACCGCCCAAGCTCCCTTTTATCCGTCCGTGGCAGCTCGGGTAGATCAGGGCTGGTCCCCAGTACGTCCGGGTCTATTTTCGTTTCATTATTGGACAACGACGCTCTTCGTGGTCTCCTACCCCTACCATTGTGACATTCACTTGCGTTTCCTAACGCGCCCGTTCTGGCTACACGGTGGCATTAGCGACCATGTTCCTAAGGTTACGACCACTTCAGATGGTATTTGTGGTTTTGGGGTTTTCTTTTTGCCAGTGTCGCGCTCTGGACAACACTGTGCTCCCATGGAGACTCGGCGGTGAAGACGAGGTATGCTACCCTAGTTTCTATCTCAACGTCCCTTGGTTGACGTAGAGCGGACCTAGACATTGCGACCTGATCGGCCGATGAGATGCGAGACATTGAGCATCTCGTTTTCGCTCGAGACGAGCAACAGCTTACGAGGAGATGTGTCGTATCATATCCTCGAGTTCGGGCCAGGTAGAAGCCCTGTGACGTCCTTTGTGGGCTACAAGACGTCGCCACTGTGTTGGACGATACAACGCCCTGGGGGTGCGGTTGTGGCCATTCTTCGTCGCAGTGACATGCTTAGAAACGAACCCTACAGGTACCCACAATGTCATCGCGCTTTTGGAGGCCTTCGGTACATCCCTGGAGGTCCCCCCAGATATGTACACAGTAATTTGTGAGTCTGCCCACGTTCATTTTTCACCTTGCTGCTATACCTGACCTCCCTTACAGCAGGCTCGAAGGATTGTATGACTAAGGTTGGGTCACCTGGCACTTCAGAGACGACCGAGCCCAAAAAAAACCTACTTGCGATTGGCTGCCTCATGTCTTGTGGACCCTCGAAGATGTCTTCTTCTGAATGGAAGCCGCCACACTCCGTCGACGTCGTGGCAGACAAATCTGATAGCGTTCATGATTACTCCGTCTCGTTGGTCCTGTACACGAAAAGTGGGGAATGGCACTCGGGTACAGCTATCTGTAAGTCACTCCATTGATCCGTAAACAATTTGATGTTTGAACCAGAATGCACACTTCGAATCTCTCTGTGCGTTGGTCTTGTGCCATGTTTCACAGTAATTGTTGACGATGGGTGAGTTTTTGATTTTTCTCGTCACAGTGGATGTCGGCTTCTTATTTCCAACCACGTGTTCTTGTCATCTGGCTAGGAATGGCATGTATGGTGCAGTGAGTTCTATCATCGACTGCGTAGACGCCAGAGATACGCCATCTGCCGGAACATCAGAAGCATTTTCAATTTGCCGACGAGCGCAGCCGAATGACATGCTCTTTCATTTGCACAAATTACCACGTCCAACAGCATCCAGATTTCGTCGCAGCTCTTCCGATCACTCACACATGCCGAGTCGAAACATAGATACTCTCGGTCTCGGCTATGGGGTCATGATATCTGTTGCTGTTTGTGTTTCACTCGGTGGGACGGGGATCGTGGCGATGACCATCTATGTCATCATGGTCCTTCGTCGCCGGCAGAAAATCCTGAATGCCCAGGATACCATCCCCATACCTTTCGAGATTACGGTACCGGCAGCAACAGCGACGGGTACATCGACGATAACCCATGACCTGACTTCTGACCTCATGCTGAACGTTTCTTCCCCGAGAGTCTACTCGAAGAGCAGGGGAAGAGACAGGCACCAGGTTCGGAAAGAGTCCCCTACAAGGAACGGGTCCCAGAGAGTGGGCTTTGCGTCAATACCTAACGCAATCACACCCTCGCAGTACCAGCTCAGCTCGTTCCGCGAGCCACGTACGCAACGTCACCTGTCCGACACCTTGCACTCGAGTCGAGCTGGTCCATCCTCTTATCGGGCCGCACCCCGCTCTTGGACAGACCCTCGTACGTGCGCCCCGCGCGGTCCGCCGACGCGATCACGCTCATGCGTGGATACCAGACAGTCCCCATCATCCCATCCCACAACCACCGCCCCGTGCCAGCGCACGGCTGACACGCCTGCAGACCGTTCTGCCTCCGCCCAGGAGCGGCGCGCCGCCAAACACGCCCTCTGGCTCTCGCGTTCTGCGAGCGAGCTATACCGCGCGACGTCCTCCCCCGTGTCCCCCAATCACGTGCCCGAGCACGGGTCGCACGCGGGCCGGTCGGGTCAGCATGCCGATCGTTACTATGACGGGCACGGACGCAGAGTAGACACGCATGCCCGCCCGACGAACCACCTGCGGCAGTCGCATTCTGGGTCGCCGGTGGTGCACGCCCATCACGTATGTTCATGTTCAAATCCGAACAGGGGGGTCGTCTTCCAGCATCAAGATGCTGGCACGGCGATGCATGAGTTGCCACCGCCATATCACAAGCTAGCTAAATCCGGCGTGGAGGTGTAACTTGCGTTATCAACCGGAGACTGCATCGTCGGTGACATAGGACAGGCTTTTTGATCGGGAGAGGGAGCTTTGGAAGGCACGGTGACCTGTGAGGTCATGATGTCCAATAGCAGTAGTTCTGTAGCATAGAGATAGTCACTGGGGCTGATCAAGTTCGAGGGAGTGCCGTTCGCAACCAGTTGAAGTGAGGGAACTGTCAGGTTGGTTGTATTAATACAACAAAAAAAGGACGTTGACTACTGCGTCTGAGCTCCGTATCCTCTGATGCCCTCGGCAAAGTCCCACGACGTCTCCAGATGCAACGAATCTGATACTTGTACACCAGCAGCTGTGATGGTTGCAAGTTGATACTGGACGGATGATGAGAAAGTGCTCAGAAACGTGGCTCGGTGCAAATTGGGTTATGTGACAGACGAACCTTGTTCAAACTTCGGGCGTCACGATAGAAAAGGACGCGCATGCTGTCCTCCAATATTTTTCGCGCCCGTTCTTCTGTCAATACCTCCTCATAGCCCTCGACGGCCTTACGAAGTAGTGGCTGTGCAATGTACGCCCCGTACCCGGTGGCAATCGTCGACGCCGTATATGTTGTTCCTAATAGATCGACGTAGGACAAGAATCTACATTCGCCTCTGCGTCAGTCGCCACGAGGGCACACGTTATCACTACGGACCTCTTCCCATCTTTGAACCCACCGATGATGAGCGAGTTCCAGAGAGGGTTGAGTTTTGAGCGTCGCCCGTACATGACTTGAGACATGTATTCGTGTATTTCCACTGGGCCTAGCTCGTGCCCGTCCTGCGCTGCGATCTCCTGGACCGCAATATCGTCAAGCATTTGTTGTATGCGCTGAAAGTCGGACATGTCGCCACTTGCACCGATGACGGTGTAATCCCCGACGGCCTGGAGACGCTGTATGTCCTTGAAGCGGGCAAGCGAGCCATATGATGCTGCAAGCCCTCAGAAGTGGGCACGCGTGCTCGCAGAGACGTAGACGTACCCAGGTTGTCGGCTGCCATCATGATGCCGTCCTTGAATTTAATGGCGAGGACGCTCGTCCCAGTCACGATTGGCTGTTGCGTGCGCTGGACGCCTTCCGCGAACGCATCCTTGGTCTGATTGTTCGGTCTTGGGTGGAGAGGGTAGGTCCCATATGGGTCAATCGCATCGTTTCTCTTTCGCAGATAATGGGTTAGAATGGACAGGGTCTCACGAAACTGACTTACAGGGCGACCCCAGTTGGTTGGAAAGTGGTCCATGATGGCAGATGGAGTTCAAGATCGACGCGCAAGCCCGACGCGTAGGCTAGATGGTATTTGCGAGTGTTTGTTGTACACTTGTCTTTGACTCCTGACGATGACCACCCCGTACACGCCCGCGCCGTTCATCCAGATCACCACCTCCGTCCTCCCCCAAACACCGACGCCAGCAACACGCGGAAGAGGCGCAAAACGCGGCAGGAAACCGAGAGGCGCTGTGCTCTCTTCTGGCCCTGCAAGTCATCAGGCCAGCGCTGCGGCAGGCGGGTCTACTGGAGTTGGGGCGGGAGGGGTACAATTTACGCCCGTACAATGGACAAGCCCCACCGTACCCGCTGCTGGGCCTTCAACTCCTCTCCAAATATCTGCCGCTGTACCAGCGACGGCACCTGCAAGCCAACCCGTCGCTGGTGGGGTTGGTGCAAGCGACGTTAGTATGGACAGCGGGGATGAAGCTGGTCCTTCTACCTCGACTACTATACTACCCGTAACAGCCACTTCGACGACCGCTGCGAACATCGCCGCTGCTGGAGGAAGTGCAGGCACTCCGAAACTAGGGGTTGGCGCCGGAGACGAGGACGGTGAAGGAGAAGACGAACTTTTACCTGCGATGGCTGACGATGATTATTCGGCGCAGTTGTCGTGGCAGAGCGAGAGCAAGGACAATTTAAAGTGGGTGTCTTCCTTTGCTCATGAAATATCACCTGACATTTGTATCCTAGGGTGTTGATGGACAACTTCAGTCCGGCGCAGTATGATCGTTTTGAGGCGTACAGGCGGCATGCGTTGCCGAAGCAGGCTGTCAGAAGGGTACGTCTTCCCCTGTATCACCGTTCGCTCCAACCGGAATGACGAGTCCTGGCATGTAAGGTAATACAACAAACTACGGGACAACAAGTCTCTCAACCTGTTGCCCAAATTGTCGCTGGCTTTGCAAAAGTATTCGTGGGTGAAATAGTAGAACATGGTAAGCATGTCCCCGCCGCTGTATCACACACACTCAACTTACATGTTCATTCCGCGACAGCTCGGGCAGTTCAGGCACGCCGAGGCGAGACTGGCCCGCTTTCTCCAGACCATTTACGGGAGGCTTACAGGCTCTACCAGGCGGAGACGGGAAGAGTAGGGAGTGCGAAAGCTGGAAGAGGCAGAAAGTTGTTCGTAAGATAATGCTGCTTGGTTGTTCCCCTTTGTCCTGTCTCCACTGTTCTCCCTACTTGAGGGTACGACACCAGCATACATCAGGGTCAGGTGACATATGGTTGGCCAGGAAAGACCTGATAGGATTTGCAGAGGTAGTTTATTGAGACTATTTGGTGAAGAACTTCATTTCGAATCCCTTGACAATGTCACCAAGCATTAATGGGGTAGTGGTAACCTGGGTCGTTGCCATCGACCCGCCGGGGGTTCGATTCCCTCTTAATGCACTTGTTTTATTTTCTTTCCTTTTTCTTGGCACACAACATAGGTGCTCTGTGTTCGTGTATAAATCCGAATGTGACGAGTGTGACAGCAATTGGAACGTGACTGCGGCACTGAAACTTAGATCAGCACATTTTTGTGCTTGCGTGTTTCGCCAGTTCGCTTAGCACTTGACCATCACCACACCACCTCAGGCCTCCGTGATATGTCTGAAAAAAAGGAAAACCCATACCTCGCACACCTTCCGCCCGGCCAGAGAGGCTCTGGCTCTGGCATCCTGAAAGCTGCTGAGAGCGAGCCGCTCTTTGGTTTTCTACCCCGCAAGGTAACCGCAGCCCAAGTCCGCAAGGCATTGGTAAGACCGCTTCATAGGTGGTTTCAAATCCGGGCTCATTCATCCGATGTTCTCAGGAACACGACGTGAATCCCTTCACAAAGGTCCCGCATACTCCTGAGTACAAGAAAATATTGGAGGCACGAAAGAAACTTCCTGTCTTTGCACAGATGGAGGAATTTTACAAAGTGGTACGTTGACGTCTATACAATTGTATCATTTCGCTGTGATTCAATACCTGTCTTCGGCATGCTGATCACATGTTTGCAGTTCAACGCGAATCAGATCATCGTCATGGTTGGCGAAACCGGATCTGGCAAGACTACACAGTAAGTTGGCAGCCGAGAGAGACTCTTTTTTGTCCCCTTTTTTAAAACCGGGAACTTATAGACCGGTCTCTTTTCGTCGATAGAATACCCCAGTTCGTCGCGTTCTCCGACCTCCCACACACCAAGGGCAAACTTGTTGCTTGTACGCAACCCCGACGTGTTGCTGCGATGTCAGTCGCCAAGCGCGTTGCAGATGAAATGGACGGTGAGTTGCTACTCTCAATCCCGAAGTGAACATATCCACTCACGTCTGGCCCACCCGTTGGTACGATCAGTTCAACTCGGGCGACAGGTCGGTTACTCGATACGTTTCGAGGACATGACCGAGCCTGGTACCACGTTCCTCAAGTACATGACGGACGGTATGCTTCTTCGCGAAGCCATGAATGATCCTGATCTTGGCCGCTATTCAACAATCATCCTCGACGAGGCTCACGAGCGAACACTTGCCACTGATATCCTGATGGGCCTTTTGAAATCGCTCGCTAAGAAGCGTCGTGACCTCAAAATCATTGTCATGTCCGCCACCCTCGACGCGCTCAAGTTCCAAAAGTACTTTAGTATCAAAGAGGGTTCTCCCGCGCCGCTGTTCAAGGTACCTGGACGCACACACCCTGTCGAAGTCTTTTATACGCAGGAACCCGAGCCTGATTATGTCGAGGCGGCTATTCGGACGGTGTTAATGATACATCGTGCTGAAGATCCAGGCGACGTCTTACTTTTCTTGACCGGAGAGGAAGAGATAGAGGACGCTTGTCGGAAAATCAAAGCGGAAGCCGACGATCTCGTCAACCAAGACCCAGAGTCTGTTGGTCCGCTTGTTTGTATTCCGCTCTACTCGTCCCTTCCGCCCCAGCAACAACAACGGATATTCGACTCCCCTCCACAATCTCGCATTCCTGATGGTCCTCCAGGAAGGAAAGTGGTCATTTCAACGAACATCGCGGAGACATCCTTGACGATTGATGGCATTGTTTATGTCGTTGATCCCGGCTTTTCTAAGCAAAAGGTGTACAACCCGCGCATACGAGTCGAGAGTTTGCTGGTGAGTCCGATATCGAAGGCATCGGCTCAGCAACGAGCGGGACGTGCTGGGCGGACGCGTCCTGGAAAGTGCTTCAGGTTGTACACTGAAAAGGACTTTATGTCGGAGCTCGAGGAGCAGACACACCCGGAGATCCTTAGGAGTAATTTGGCAAATACTGTGCTAGAGCTGGTCAAGGCAGGAGTCAAGGTACGAATGTTCGTCGACGGTCGTCGGGTGGTCATTCATACGTTTGTGCCTAGGATTTAGTACGGTTTGACTATGTAGATGCCCCAGCACCAGAGACGCTTATGCGTGCACTGGAATTGCTCAACTATTTAGCGGCGCTGGATGACGATGGCAACCTTACTGCATATGGAAGCATCATGGCCGAGTTCCCGCTGGACCCTCAAGTACGTGCTCGTTTATACGCTCCTGGCACACCCAATAATAATAATCTTCCTAGTTATCAAAGATCCTTATAGCTAGCCCCGAGTTCAACTGTAGTAACGAGATTCTTACAATCACTGCAATGCTGTCCGGTAAGCCCCATGACTCACTTATGCCCTTCATGGACGCTCAGCTCGACTTTCCAGTCCCGAGCGTATGGCTTCGCCCGAACAATCAACGCAAAGAGGCAGACGCGGCAAAGGCTCTACTCACCGTTCCAGATGGCGATCATTTGACTCTACTGAACGTGTACAACTCTTACATGCAAAGTAAGCATTAGTTGTCCTTTATTTTCTGCACCCATCGTTGACACGCCGCGTAGACAAAGGGGATAGAACTTGGGCTTGGAACAACTACCTCTCTGCGCGTTCACTCGCTCAAGCCGAGAACGTCCGCCAACAACTGGAGCGCATTATGGAGCGTTATGAGGTGGCCCTTCTATCTACCGTCGACGAGAGAAAGAGGAGCATCAACATTCGCAAGGTACTATGCTGTGGCTTCTTTATGCAAGTCGCACACAAAGAAGGCGAAAAGGGAAACTATCTGACGGTCAAGGACAATCAAGTATGCTTCCCTAGTTGTTCTGCTTCTTGACAAGATTCGATTGACGGAATGGCGGCGCCAGGTTGTTGGTTTACACCCGTCTTGCGGCCTGGATACGCAGCCGGAATGGGTCATTTTCAACGAGTTCGTCCTAACGACAAGACCTTACATCCGCACGGTGACGGACGTCAAGCCTGAATGGTATGTTCTCGGCCTGATCATGTTTCACGTCAACTCATGATGCTCTCCATAGGCTATTGGAACTTTCTTCCGTCTACTTTGACCTGTCCACTTTCCCAGACGGGGAAGCGAAGAGAATCCTGCAACGTGTCGCTACCAAGAAGGCGGGCAAGTCTGGACGTGTCGAGGACGACGCGGGACCAGCCAGGAAGAAGCAGAAAAAGATATTGAAGAGCTGATCGACCGCATCTTCCCAGCGTCTAGCGGACTGATTATTATATACAGTAGAACTTCCGCTCGAATAGACTTGTGCCTTCTGCCAGATGAGAGTCGGAACGACTGTTTGCAAGGTTTCTTGCCACGTTGAAAGTACTGAAATGACAATAGATTTAGCCGGCGAAAGGGTAACCTCCGCCAACCAATCATCACTGTAGAATCTTTACAGCTCTGATCCCTGCGTGAGCGTGTATGTATTTACGCTCACTCCCCGTCGGTGCAGAATTAGCAAAGGCGTGTGAGTAGCACATATCAACCATATCTTCGACTCTTTTCGTCCTGCTCCGAGTCATGCTAACACAAAATCAGTGATCATCTGTCCACGTTTTGACACTTGTTAGTAGGTCGACCCTAAATGTCTATGGTTGTGCGGGTAATTAAACCAAGGGATATGGCTTTTTGGTCTTGAAATCCAGAATACTAGGCCCACTCTCAAGATCTATGCACTAGGCTCGAGTGAGCACTGCGTTGACAATGCGTCTCGTTGCGGGTCTCACCGCCAGATGTAATATTTTCACACGCGTTGGCGTCGATCCTGCAAGCCTTCTGGTTCCTAGCATCGTATTGGACGCTTCGGAAAATTCAGCTCCGGGTGTCTATTTCACCTGTCAACTCTAGGTTCCTTGAGGCTCGAGAACTCGCCGAGAAAGCTGCCTTTCCGAGCCGCGCGTAGTCGTCAAGTGATCGAATGGGAGGGATGCCATATGCCGCTTTTTCACCAGCCCTTGGCAGAGCGTCGATCTTGTTTGTCACCGTCGCCGAAATCGAAAAGAAAAAAAAAAGCCGCCACCCTCGCGAAAAGCGTCTTGTCGGTTCATCCCGTTCCAACGAACTTGCTTTTCACGCTTGTTGGCATGACGGTCGTCGTCGGTTGCGCTGCTTGCGTGGACGTCACCTGCCAACGATGTACTCGATCCGGACACCGTGGAAGGGCATGAGCCGTGCATCAGGATGAGAAGGGGACTGGTGTAGTAGGAGTCGCCACTGGTACTATGTATGGTGGAGACATTCTCCTGCCTTCCGGTGCTACTAGTAGACCTGATGCTCCGAGATCAGAAAACAGTTGTTCTGGTCATACCAAGACGGGGGTTGTGTACTAAAAGCCTGGCGTCACTCCTATTGGAACTTTTTCGCCGTTCAGGGAGAGATCTGGTATAAGCAGGCTGTCACATTGTAGGAAAGGGTCTGCCTCAGAGACCCCGGATCTCCATTCATACCCTTGCCGTAACATGCCTACAGCTTTTTAAGTCGAAACCCCAACCTCTCGGATCTCAGTACTAACCATCCGCTCAACCCTGCCTGTTCTACCATGCTGTTTAACAAGTTCGCCCTTACACTCCTCAGTATTGTTGCCGTTGTGGCTGCGATGCCGGCGACCAATGTGGCCGCAGACGTGGTGAAGCGTGACCCGGACGAGTCTTTTGTTGGCCGTAATTATGAATGCCCGGCTGGCATTGGGAATGAGTGAGCGACCATGCGCATATTATGTTACTATCGCTCACGCATTTTCTGTTACAAGTGGCTGCCAACACTTTGGTGGCGATTAGGGAGTGGGTTGACCTTGTTGATCCGTGAATCTGGAATGCGATCAACGGGCTCAATTGGCTTGGGAGAGGATGAAGGCATCATGGCGGTGACACCCAGTGGGCCCAAATGCGAGTGTTGTATATATCTTTGAGTCGCTCTTTCAGCTTCCATTTGTAAAGCTTCCGCTTTATTTATTGCGACTTGCAAAAAGACAGTTGAGCGCTCGAGCGCTGCGTCCCTGGTTGGAAAAATTTGCGCTCGCCACTTCCTTGCCACTGGGCACAGCACAAGTTTCAATTCATTCTGCGAGAACGGCCCGTCGGGTCGCAATGAGGCCCTGATAAAAGGTGGTCTACGACTAGACCTCAATGAGTCGATGTGCGACAGCCACACGGATGCCAGAGATAAGAATTTGGCCTCTTCCGGAATGGCATCTCCAGACAATATTCTATTTAATTCATATGGCGAAGGCGATCGCCTCGAGATCTATTGTCCCATCACCTAGAGGTAATACTGGAAGACCGCTATCAAGCGGCAACACTAAGACGGACGAGAGACAGAGTGTGATCGAGCTATATTGCAGAGGGAGAGAGAGCGTAAAGGAAGGAGAAAACAAGATGATCCTCGATGCTACCTAACGACCCTATATATACTGCGAGGGACAAGGGAAATGGAATGGTGAAGCTGAATGAGGTGATGGGGTGATGATGTTACCAAAGATGTGATGATGTGGTGTGATGATGCAGTATGATGATGCATGATGATGTCACTGAGATTGGCTTACACCCTCCCCACCTATGAGGCTAAGTGTGTCTCCCAAACATCCAAGGCCTCACAATCAACCAATTCTTTCCATGGCAACCACTTGTCATCTTTTGTGCCATACCCAAACCACCTGACCAAGTACTGTTTCCCATGCCTGACCTGTTGCTCATTGATGATGCAGTTGATGACATGCTTGAGGTGACTGTTAGCAGTGAGCATTGGGGGTGGTTTATGAGGTTCATGAGTAGGGAATCAAGTTGTGTCATTGGTGATATATTGATACAGTTGACTAACATGGAACATGGGGGAGATTTTGCAAGTTGGGGGTAGTGCCAGTGTGTAGTTGGATGTTGCAGGCTCAGTGTGGATGATGTGGTATAGCCTGTCATACCTTGGTACAAATTTAGTGACATGATTTGCACCAGAAGTGAGATACTCCCTTCAATGATTGCAGGTTGACAACAAAACAAGATCATTGACCTCAAAGACAGGCTTGGTAGACCTGTGGTGGTTGGCCACCAGAGCTTGTGATATCTTCATGTTTGTTAGGTTGTCCTGGGCTTCTAGAATGTCAAGTTCCAAGTGGCTGAGAAAGGTGTGTGCTTCAATGCTTGGTTTATTGGTGAGAGCAGTCTAATCTCTGCCAGTTAGGATAGATGGCAGCATTCAGGGACAGCACCTGAGATGCAGCTGAAAGGGGGTGAAGCCAGTACTTGGATTCATGGAATTCATCCAATGGAAACACACATGAGGTAGGGCAGCTACCCAGCCCTTTTGATGGTGATCAACAAGGAAGCATATGGATTGAATGATGGTCTTGTTAGTATGTTTGCTAGTGCCATTGGTTTGAGGATAGAAAGTGGTGGAGAGTTTGAGTTTGACCCCAGACAAGTGGTGTAGCACCTTCCAGAACTTGGAAGTGAAAAGTTTGTCCTGATCAGAGATGATCTCAAGAGGTAGACTGTTTTCACAGTACCAGTGGTTGAAGAAAAGGCTTACCAACTCCTTGGCAGAGATGCTGTTATGATAGGGGATGAGATGGACATTGGCACCAAGGCAATCAGTCATGGTGAGCAGCATGTTTTTTTTTTTTAGTTCTGTGTTTATTGTCCCTAGGGAGCTATGCCCTTTGGTGGACAGTGGCTGTCAGTACATACATGATGTGAAGAAATGGTCACTAACTATCATGATTACTCTTGCTCAATCAACTAAGACTGGCCCTGTGAGCCTGAAATGGTTATGCCCTGTTGCCATCACCAAGCAGCTACAGGGGATAGGTGATTGTTCTTTATGCTGGTTGTTGTTGTTCTCAATGCCTCTTGGCTAGCATCTATTTATTCTAGAGGGGGTATGTTGAGTTGGTGGAGTTTAAGTAGGTCAGTGGTGTTTCTCTTTCATCTGGTAGGGGAGTGGGGGACAGTGAGGGGATGGGGTGGAGATTTGGAGGCTGGCTTCAGTGGTGGGGGATGACCTGCTATCATGGAGAAGGTGGGGGTGGGAGGCTTGAAATGGTCAGTGATTTTGGCCTTTCCTGGTGGCTGGGCAGGGGGGGAGTTCCCTGTCCTTGGTTGGCCCCTTTTGCTAGAGGCAGCCAGAGAGGGTGGTGGCTTGGATTGGGTGGTTTGGAACACTACCAACTCTTCAACTGCTTCTGATGGGTCCCCTTCAATTGAGGGCACTGCTTCTTCCTTGTTACTGCTCTCTGGTCAGTGAATGGGGAGATCCCACACTTGGGTGACATTAAACAGCAGCATACTGATGTCATACTGCTGGATGACATTGAGGTTAGAGTGGATGTGGTTGAGGAGAGTGATAAGGTGGTTCTGGATGGAGGTGAAGTCTGTTGGGATGTGGGCTGTTAATGGTTTAGAGGGGGTTGGAAATGGGGAGCTTGCTGTCTCCCTCCTGGGCTTGGGCAGGTTGGGGTGCTTGGGGTTAAAGGGGGGTGTGGCCTGTGCATGGGAGTGCAGGTGTGCCACCATGTTGCTTTGATAGAGGCAGAGGATTGGCATGAGAACTTTCCCATCATACAATGCCTGGGGGGCTAGGTGGACTCTAAATGAGTGGAAAACATTGACAACCCACCTCTTTCCCTTGGGGGAGCCTTTTTGGCAGGAGAGGGGGATGGTGGGTACTTTGAAGCTCTTTTCTTTGTTGGGACCTTTTTTTATTGTCCAGGTCCAGGTGCAGGGGCTCAGGTGCAGGTGTTTCAACATGTATGTGGGTGGGGTGGGGGGGATGAAGCAAGCATGCAAAGTGTCCCAAGCAGCATGTTGAAATCATGGTCTTCAGGCAAGGGCCCAATGAAGTTGATTGTGACCAAATTACCATGCTTTTCAAGGACAAGGAGGGGGTGCAGTGGGCCCACTGGTGCAGTAGTAGTGCTCTTGTTCCATTGGCAGTTGACACAAGCCAGAATGTAAGATTCAACAAGTTGATGGCACATGCCAGGCCAGTAGAAGGATTTGTGCAGTGCCACACATGATTTGTCAGCTCTGAAATGCCCTGAAGTGTTGTGCACAAGATGGAACAACATTTCATGAATGTTGTTGATAGAGGAGATGATGAGCTGGTTGTTCAAGAAGAGGAGGCCATCCAATTTCATGAGATTGGGCAAGCTGCCAAGCAGACTAAAAAGTTTCTTACAATAGTCATCTGCATTGTAACCTTGCAAGATGTCAGGGGTGAGGAATTTATTGGACACCAGTAAGGTGATGTTTGTGACCAGGACATCATTGTCACATCAGCATGATAGTGCATCCACAGCAATGTTTTCTGCTCCTTTAATATAATAGAATTCAAGGTTGTATTGCATCAGGTATTTGACCTATCAGGCCTGGCAACAGGACAAATCCTGTTGTGTCAGCAAATTCTCTAATGTGTGGTGGTCAGTATATATAACAATATAATTACCAAGTAACTCTATCCACCACTTATGCAATGCACAGATGATGGCCAACAGTTCCTTCTCATGCATAGAGTAGTTCAGTTCAGCAGCATGGAATGGCTCTGAGTCAAAGCCTACAGATTATGCAGATTCACAGTCTTTGCCCCAGGAGAGCATAGTGCCTGACCAAAGATCAGAAGCATTGCAGGTAAGAAATATTGTGTTTTCACTGGGATTCTTGTGGTTGATGGTAGTCAGGCATGCAGAACTCACCACCAACTGCTTGATGTGTTTGAAGGCATTATTGTGTATGGGTGACCAGTGTGGAAAATGCTTTTCAGCTTCTTTAGTAGTAAGTGGATTGAGGTGCATTGTATACTCAGCTAGGTCCAGCAGGTGGTTACCTAGGTATCAGACAAGACCAAGGAAGAATTGCATTTTGCATGCAGACTGCAAGACTGGCCAATCAAGAATGCATTGAATCTTGTTGTTGTCCACTTGGATGCCATCAACAGAGATGTGATGGCCAAGGAAATACACATAGTTGTTGAACAGCTTCATCTTTTTTGGGGAGCAGAAAAGGGAGTTCTCATGCAATGTGGTGAGGACTTTGGCAACATTCTTTTTGTGTTCTTCCAGTGTCTGTGATCAAATGATAATATTATTGAGGTACACATGGCAGATTTTATTGATAAGGTAACACAGTGCACTGGTTATCCACTGTTGATGCACTGCAGGTGCATTGCAACCACCCATTGGGATGACTGTCCATTCATACAGCCCCCATGGGGTGTATACAGCCAGCCAGTGGATGTCATCTGGATGCTCCTTGGTTTGAAAGAATGGGTTACTCCATTTGAACCCACTGGAAAACTTCACCAGTAATCTTAAGAAAGCCAAGCAATGGCTTAACTCCATCATCTTCTATCTTGCAGTTAACAAAGCCATCTACGATAACAACGATAAGAAAATTGTGTTCACACTCTTGTATATGACCAAAAGATCTGCCCTTACCTGGGCAAGCAATTTCCATTCCTCTGCCATCTCTGGTTCCATTGCTACCTTAGGAACCTTCTCAGATTTCATCAATCAATTCAGGAAAAGCTTTAAAAGCTTGAATGAAGAATTCAACATGGTCACCTGGCTAGCCACCACCAGGATGATTTATCAGAAAACTATGAAGACATTTAAACTGTCTCTTCCCGAATACATCACATCTTTCCAAAACTATGCTGCTCTTGCCAATCTAGAACAACAAGACAACGTCTTGATCAAATATTTCTCAGCCAGACTACCAACCTGGCTCATGACCCGAATCTTCTTGATGGACACCGTTCCAACCCTGATCACTGAGTGGTATGACAAAGCTGCTCTCTTTTTTGATAAAGACACCTGAGCAAAAGAAATAGCTCAATGAAGAAACTCTCCAGTACTTCCTTCTCCTGTCAAACCTACCTATGAACCAGACCCAGACATTGTCATGTCTGAACCAGAACCTGTCCCTGAAACTGATCCCAATGCCATGGATACCAGTACCATCTTCCACTCACAACCACCACATCGTAAAACTGGGTCACAGATTTCCCATACCATCAACACCATCCAGACTTTCAGATGACCTACAAGTCGGAAAACTGTGCAATTTGCCTCAAACAATAGATTTGCACCTCTAGCATGCGAAGAAGTAACCATCGCCTCTGCTGTCGTCTCCAAACCCACCTTCCAGATCTCTGAATGAGTTCCTAAACTCACTTCTACCAAATGCTTATGCTGCTTTCAAGAAAATTGTTGCTTCCATTGCTGACAACCCGGCCACATCGTGAGTAATTGCCAAAAGCAATTCCAGTCCCTTGCACCTTCCAGGTCCCCTCCTGCTCGAGTACCCAAGCTCACTCCTGAAGAACGATGTCACTGCATGATGAATCACCTCTGCTTCCACTGTAGACATCCTGGCCATTCTACTGGCCAATGCAGGACCTTTGAACATCCAGAATTTGTCTCAGTAAGTGCAAGTAGGCATGCTCCAAGTAAATTCCGGATTCCCAATGCTTTGGCATCACCTTCCAGTTCCCACAGACAATGTCCTCGGTACGACGATAAAAGACCTGCATCTTCAATCCCTGATCTTGAATTCCAACTCTGAACTGCTCTGACATC
>JBBPKJ010000348.1:0-28404 GCA_038089195.1 Brasilioporus rufonigricans
TGGTGCAACAACTCCGTCGGTGACTCCATCGTCGTCGCGGGCAGAGGCGCACCGACTCGCTCTCACGCACATGTCCCCACACCAGCACCGCCCCCGGGCCCTCCTCGCCGCCCTCCTCGCCGTCGCCGCCGTCTTCGCCGTGCGCCGTGGTCCCAGCACCCGCGACCATGCCCTCTGCGCGCCGGGCGGAAAGATTTACACCGTCGACACGGCCCACCCCACCGTCGACTGCATCCTCGTCAGCAACACCACCATCGCCGACCTCGGCGACCTCGGTGCGTCCACACCCTCCTCCTGCCTCTGCTCGCTCACAGGCCCAGTCGACATCAAGGCGCGCTGGCGCATGCGCCGCGCCAGCCTCCAAATGCCGTGGCTGCTCGACTTTTGGCAGCCCTCGCTCCCCGTGTCGTTCGTCGAGCACGACAGCATCGTCGTTCCGGGCCTGGCAGGTAGGGACTCGGTGTGCACCACCCTGAGCGCGACACCGACCGTTGATAGACGCCCACGCACACGTGTTGCCCTACGGCGCCGCGATGAACCTCGACCTCACCGGCTGCAAGTCGAAACAAGGTGCCCCCTCGACCCTTCTCTCCTCTGCCCCCGAGCTCACCGAGCACAGAGGTGGTGCAGCGCGTCGCTCGCTACGTCAAGTCGCACGCAGACGTCTTGGGCGACCCATCCCGCTGGATCTCGGGCATGGGATGGGACCAAAATCTGTGGTCAGACCAGCAGTATCCCACCGCCGTCCGTGCCTTTTACGTTCATGAGACCTCTTCACTCAACGATCACAGGACGACTTTGACTCGGACTCTCTGCTCAGAGGCCGTCGAATCTGCCTAGACCGTGTCGACGGTCATGCAGCATGGGTTTCAAACCGTGTCTTGCAGTTGATGGGCAGCTTGCCCGACAAGGTGGATGGTGGCCTCATCCTTCGTGACGCATCCGGAAAGCCCACAGGTAAAGCCATTGCGGTCGTGTGCATCAAAGCGACTCAAGGGTTCCAGGCATTTTCGTCGACAACGCCATGGGCATCGTGCCCGTCCCGGCACCAACGACAGCTCAGCTGCGCGAGTACTTTGACAGAACGGTAAGGGATGCGCACGCGGTAGGCTTGACCTCCATCCACGACGCCGCCTCACAACCCCATATGGTCGAATTCTTTCAAGAGTACGTTCTCGTGTCGCTACACCAACGTGGTCTGATTCGTCCCCAGCTATGCCTCGACTCGGAAACTCCCTGTACGTACCTCGTTCGATTGCACGTTTACCTACTGGAACCTCGGTAGCTTCGGCTCTACCTCATGGGCAACATCGACTCTGACGTGTACTGGGGCAACAACATTACGCGACTCGTCGACTACGGGATTGCAGAACGTCTCAATCTTCGCAGCATCAAACTGTTCACGGATGGTTCGTCTGGCCCACCACCGCACACACTTGGAGAGCTGACACCATTAAGGTGCGCTTGGCTCCTTTGGGGCAGCGCTCTTGGATCCGGTACGTATCATGCCACACTGTAGAACCGAGGTGTGACTCGGAACAGTATTCGGACAACCCATCGACCGACGGACTCATGCGCATACAACCCCGGACGTTGTCAGTCTGGGTGAAACAGTTTTGGCAAGACGGTTGGCAAGTGGTGCGTACCGGTCTGCATCGCGTCTCCGACGACCATCACGACCTGCGTAGAATATTCACTGCATCGGCGATCGTGCCAACCACGTCGTGCTCGACATTTTTGAAGACCTTTTATCGGATCCGACACACGGCACTGCAGCCGAACGACGACCGCGCATCGAACACGCACAGATCATGACTCTCGATGACCTAGAGCGGACTGGACGGCTTCAAGGTGTCTTTTTTTCATGCTAGCAAGTTGGAAACTGACACGCGAGTAGTGATACCCAGCGTCCAGCCCACGCATGCGTAAGTGCATCACACGATTCTGCTTCTACGTTGACGCGATGATTGGGACGACAGAACGAGCGACATGTGGTACGCAGAACGACGTTTGGTAACGCTACCTCCCACTGCCCTGTAGCACCTCTTTGACAGGAATCTCTCCAGGGCCCAGAACGCATCCGAGGCGCGTATGCATATCAGACGATGATCCGGTGCGTTCGTGTTTGGTCCGGTGCGTGCTGATAGTGACGCCTCTTCAAGAACGTCCAAAACGGGGGTCTTGCCTCTCGGCTCCGACTTTCCCGTCGAAGGGATCAACCCCTTGTTGGGATTCTACGCCGCCGTGTCGCGTCTTTCCCCTTTGGGCGACTCGCCGCATGGACCGCAGGGATGGTACGATTCGTCGCGTCATGGTCCACCGGCTTGCTGACGCGCGGTTCGCTCCAGGTACCCGTCGGAGCGTCTGACACGCGCACAGGCCCTCAAAGGCATGACCCTGGACGCTGCCTACGCTGTGTTTGCAGAGGACAAGCTCGGTTCGCTGTCGATCGGCAAAAAGGCAGACTTTGTCGTCCTCGATCGAGACATCATGACGGTTCCAGTATCGGAGATCCTGGCGACCAAAGTCAAGGCGACGGTCATAGACGGCGAGGTAGTATATGGAACGTTGTGAAGGGGCGATACGCCTGCCTGTAACATACGCTGCGTTTTCGTGTTTTGTGATATGCAAGGGTATAACTACATACAAAGTCCGCTCTCGAGTCCAGCCTTGCTCACCCGCCGCATCGGCTGAAGGGTGTTTTCGTCGACCGGCGCCCTGCGCATGTGTCGATACCGTCCCTCCTTGTCTTTTATCTCCACGTCCTGACCGATCGCCACCTCGCCCGCGTCGTCTGGATCCTGCACCGTAAACATGGGGGGCAGACTCTCGCGCGCGTGGCCCGGCCGCCGGTTCTGCGCAGCATACCCATACGCGTCGCCCCCGCCTCCACCTCCCCCCTCGCTCGCAGGGGACACGACGCCGACCGACTTGCCGCCGAGCTCCTGCTCCTCGAACGTCATCAGCTCCGAGACGAACCCGATGTTGGGCGAGATGCCTTTGCGGCGCTCGAGCACGAATGCGTAGGCGCGCGCGAGCGTCCAGTGGTTGGCGTGGATGAGGTACGCCATCACGGCGGTCACCGAGCGCGACTTGCCCGCTTTGCAGTGCACGTACGTGCTCGCACCAAACAGGCTTGCTTCGTCTTTGCAAGGGAGAATCAACGGACGCATGGGAGAGTGTGTGTGCGCCCCACCTAGTACTTCGCAGGCTTCCTTGAGCCCCCTCGTGATCTGGTCCTCTTCGACCGTGTCCCTCATCGGGATCTTGACGTACCGCTCAAAGCTGTCTCTCAGGTTGAGCGCGTCGTCACACTCTGCTGCAATGTTCAGTATCCGCTTGATGCCGAGGGACTTGAGTTCTTGCACGTGCTCTGGTTGTGTTGGCTCTGGGCCGAGATACAAGAAATGGGGGAGGATCATCGAGACGGTGAACGTCGGGATCTCGGCCTCTGTCGACGCTGTCTGGAGGTCGTCTGGCCGTGCCGTGCTTGGCGACGGTGGGGGACGAAGCGCGCACAGAGGTGTATCTGGCGTGCGGGGTGGTGTCGGACCGGCGAATCTGGGAGACGGGGGCGGGAGCAACTCGGCTGGACTGGTCGCCCAGCGCGGGGACGGTGCAGGGGGCGTGAGATTGGAGTGTAGGAGATGAAGGTGGGAGGGGGAGTGCGGCGGGAGGTAGAGCGTGTTGCCAGAGAAATGTGATGGGGAGACGGGCAGGGTGGACGAGCGGGCGGGAGAAGTGCGGATGTGGAGACGGGGAAGTGACAGTTGTTGCTCGCCGCCTCCGTTGGTGACGATGCGCGTGAGATTTGGCGCGCTTGGGCGCCGCGGGGGTGCGGGTCGACGGAAGGATAGCTGTGGCGACGCGGGAGAACCGTTGGGGTCCGTTGGACGATCCGAGCTGGCAGTGGGCATGATCGGCAGGGGTGACGGCATGGGCTGATCGATCTCAAAGTGTGTTTGGGTTGGGGCAGAGGTGTTTAGGTGGAAGAGCCCCCTGCCCTTTGCGCTCTTGAGCGGGGGTTCTGGCTCGCCGGGATCGGGGGGACGGCGGGCTTCAGTGACGAGGTATGCCTGTAGACCTGGGTGTGCGTGTGCGGCCGCGATGCCGCCCCGCAAGTAGTGCACGCGACCGCGACCAAGGAGGGACGACAGGAGGGGAAGCAGTGCCCACGCGGTGACGTGGGGGTTGTCGATCTGGGAGTCGTCGGTCTCGTCGCCGTGCACGACGACGACGTCACCGTCCCAGGCGGGGGAGGCGGGGAGCGCGTCCCAGCGGTGCTTGTCGTCGTCGGACGTGATGAACTGGCGGAGGGCGGCGAGGGACTGTGGTGCGCTGCCCGGCTTGCGACAGCGCTTGAGGATGAGGGAGGGGATGGCGATGTTGACGCTGTCGGCGAGGTGGGCGGCGTTGTAGGCGGCGAGGGGGCGCGTGTCGAGGACGAGGGGACGCGTGGGGGCGGCGAGGCGGGCGGCGAGGCGGTCTGGGGGGCATGCGGCGCGTGGGGTGGAGGGGCTGGTGAGCGTTGAGAAGGAGCGGATGGGGCGGAGACGGAGGTTGTTCTGCACGTTGGCGCGGAGGCGGGCGAGGTCCTCGAGGGCACGTGCGATGTCGTCGGGCTCGGTGCCGTCGATGGAGATCGCAAAGTCGTGGAGGTCGGCGTCGGCGTCGTCGGCGGTGTCGGGCTGCATGCTGGTTCGTGGTGGAGGCGAGGGGGGGTCCTCGGGGGGTCGCGTCGAAAATTGAAACTCCCCCCCTCCCCTTCAAGTCGAGGGCGCGGGTCTGACGAGCTGTGCTATCCGACATGTCCTCGTACAAATCCGCCGCCTTTCGGTCCCACAACCAGCCAGACGACTTCAAGTACCGTCCCCAGGTGCAGCAGCTCCGGGAAGTCTTTCTCGACTACTCCGTCGAAGGCACGCCTCCTTCCTTCTCCCTCTCCCCCGTCTCATCGCCCCTCCACAGACCTCCAGTCCCTCCTCACCGAGGTCGCCGGCGACGTCCATGTCGCAGCCCAGAGACTCACCGAGGGTATGCCTTCGTCCCCTTTTCTCCCGTCCTCTCACTCCCAGGCCATCACAGGTCGTGCAGAACAGTGGGACTCCGTGAAAAGCAAAAAAGACAAAAAACCGCCTGCTACCGCTCACCTGAACTCCAAGGAGCATCCCGCAACGCGCGATCGCACCGACTCGCGTGGTGGCCGCGGTGGTCGGGGTGGTCGGGGTGGCCCGGCGAGAGGCTCCCGTGGTCGCGGCGCACGACCTCCGTCTGGCGCCAACGGCCACTCCTCGCGCCAGTCCCATCCCGGAAAAATGGCCTCCCCCGCTCCCGATTTCCCGGACAAGCAGCCCCTCGACGACGTCTCCGATCCAGCCCATCCCGACAAACCTGACGCTTCAAATGGCATCCACCACGACGCTCCCCCCGATCCAAATCATGCCCTCGAGCTTCCTCCCCCAGATGCCTCCCACCCTGTCCTCTCTTCGTCCACGCCTGCCTCATGGGTTGCCAGCTCCTGGGGTGCACAAGACCAGTCTACACCCGTACCCATGCCTATACCAGCTGCCCCGAGACCCACAAAGGTACCAGCGACGTCGAAGCTTTCTTGGGCTCAGATTGCACGGTCTGAAATCTCTTTTTCCTTCTCTTCCCGCAACCCTTGCTCACTCCACGTTGACAGACCACACGAAAAACCCTCCGCGCCACCACCCCCACCTCTAGCAGCGCCTCGCCTACCTCCTCCACCCGCAGTACCCGATCACGCCGAAGCTGTTCCGGCACTGCTCGTCGATGGCGATTCGGACCCGATAGATCAAGGCTGGGAGGACCCAACAACAGTACAGCCCCCTGTTTGGGACGACGAACCACAGGTCAAGCCTCCTCCAGAGGATGCTTGGTCCTCTCCGGTGCAAACTCTACCAGATGTCCAGGATGAAACACCAGCACCTCCGCCTCGGGAGGAACCTGTGCCAGAGATCTCCGCCCCCGTACTCTTGGAACCAGTCCCCATTCCTCAACAACCTGCAGAGGAGCCCGTTACTGCCCCAACACCGTCCAAGTCTCCAGTGTCGGTCCCACCACGGTCCTCTGCTACTTCACACCGTGGTGCCAGCAAGTACAAGGCAACAGACCAAGCGGTCGTCATGCTCACTTCGGGTTTCAACCCGGGACTCGAAATGATTGGCATGCAATTCGGCAGTTTGAGCCTAGGTGGCGATGTGATCGAGCCGTCTCCGTGAGTTGGTGCTGTCTTTGCGTGATGTTTTGGCTGATTTGTGTGGTAGGACCGAACCTACACCAACGTCAGAACTGGCTCCAGTCAAGGCAAAGCAGTCGCCCCAGCAACCCGTCCAACCATTGCCCCAGGCACAGGCACCCATCCAGGAGTCACCCGTGACCCCCTCCCCGGTCCAAACTACCACCACGCTGTCTCAAATTCCACTTCAACAGCAGGCCGCACCCCCTGCGCCCGCGCCCGCATCTGCACCAGCTCCGGTTCCGGCTTCCGTACCTACTTCCGTTTCTCAATCCCAACCTGCCCTCACGGCCTCCATCTCTCACACGTCGATTTCGGCTTCTGTCAGCCAGCCGATAATTTCGAGCTCCCCAGCCTTTTCTCAACAACCCCAAGCCTCCATTCATCCATCCCTCTCCCAACACCAGCAGCAAACGCCCCTGACCCAGCACCAAGTACCGAGTCACCAATATACCCATCATGGTCTCCCCACTCACCTCGATGCCACCCAGAATCCCGCCCAGCAGTCTCAACACGCAGTGCAGCCCTCGCAGCCTCAAGCCTCTGTTGCTCATTCGGCATACTTCCGGCAAGCGGAGGCGCCGTACTTCCATACTCCCACTCCACCCGCTGGACAGGCCCAGGACTACAACATCTTTGGTCAGATAGGTCAACAACATCAGGCATCGCACTTGGGTGCGTTTGCTAGCAATGACTATGGGTATGGTGATAACCAAAGGGTATGTTGCTCATACGCTGTCCGAATACACGACTGACGTGATCCTAGGGCTTCTATGACTCGTACGCTCAGTCACCCGCCTTTGGAGGAAGCCGCAATGTGCTCGGTCACGATGACGTCAAAGCTCTTCCTACCTCCCAACAACACCCAGGAAACACTGTCCTCCCGCCTTCGAGCGCCCAATCTTCACAACTACCTCCCCAGGGTGGTGCACAACCGCAACCATCGGGTGGTCAAGGCCCTCAGCAGAGCTATCCTCCGCCTGTTCCCTACTACTACCCTTACCCGCAAAATCAGTACTACGGTACGCCATATAATTCGGGTTACGGTGTTCCCCAGCCATTCGTCAAGTACCCTACCATGTTCCAGCCTGGTCCCCCCGCCCAGGGCGCTGCACCATCTCCAGGAGGCAAGCAGGGTCCCGGCTCGGTGCAGTCCCAGTCAGACCATTATGGTCGTGGCCTTTACGGTCAACAGCACCAGCTCCCAACCTCGGCCTACGATGATCTCGGATATCAACATCACGCACAACAGCATAACCACGCGCCAGGAGTGAACAATCTCACCTCGAGCGAGTACAGCAAGCACCCACAGTTGTATGGTGGACAAGCCATCCAGAGCTTCATGGGTCTCGGTCAGGGTACCGCAGCCGCGTCGGTCCCGTCGCTCGCCCAACGCGGGAGTGGTACGTCTCCCGAGTCGGCGTACAAACCCTACTCTCAAAATGTTGGCGTGAAAGACGGTACCACGGGCGTCGGTGTCGGCCAAGGCGTCGGTCAACCACAGGCGGGTCGCGGCGTTCAGCAAGCGCACACCCAAGGTGGCTTTTACGGGGGCAACCGCTTCGGTTCGAGCGCTGGCGCTGGCGGACCTCAGGCGCAACAAGGACAGCAGGGCACGCAGGGTCCTCAGGGCCACGTGGGGTACCCGCAAGGCAACTCGGATGCCAACTTTTACCAGTACCAGGCGCGGCAACAACAGGGCTACTGGCAGTGATTCGACGACGTTGTTCGGTCGACCGTTTCTTATACAGCGCACGCGTTTCCATCTGGCGCCCTCTGATCCTCTTTAGGCTTCCTTGTGCCGTACTCTCTTCTCTTTTTCGCTCTCCATATCTCCTCTCATTCCTGTCTCGGGTTTTTTCTTCTCTCTTTTGCTTCAGCTGTTTGATATCATCGTTGTTGCAGTTCCCGAAGCAGTGTGCATCGCAATGTACTTCTTAGCGACATGTCTCTAACAAGCAGCTCTCTCTAATACCGTGAACGTTGATATGGTGACCAGACCGACATGAGATGCCACTGCCAGTGCCTTTGATCTTTTTTCGAGGTCGACAACGCCACCGCGGCAACCCGTCTGACCACGGCACCAGGACTACGAGTATGCCGCACAAGCTTACTCGTACAAGGTGGACAGGGTGGGTTCCTTGCCTTTGGCGATCTCCTAACACCCTTGTCTAGTATCAGAATTATCTAGCCTCCCATGCACATGAGCATCATCGCTCAGCACTTGGCACAATCTTGCAGGATAACATGGGCATCCATGAATATACGGTGAAATAAAGACAGCCAATGCACCTGCCCGAGCTTTTCCTCTCCCTTGTATAGTACATGGCATTCATTATATCGCCGATCGCGACACCACGACGCACCTCTAGTTGGGACACATACATAGCATAGAATGAACAGAAAAATACGAACACGACGCTAACAAATAACACGACATTTTTCCACAGACCCGCATATCCGTGCGTACACCCCAAGGATCCCCCGGAACGGCCTCACGCGCCGCCATCTCGCACACGACACACGTCTGGACGTGCTTACCGCAAACGACTGTCGAGGCCTCGTTGAGCACGACGTCAGCATCAAGGGGCAACACGGGGGCACTCACCGCGCCTCGCGCTCGCTCTCCAACAACGCCAGGATATCCTCCTCCCGCACGGGTCCCTTGACGTTCCGGATGATCGTGCGCGTCGCGTCGTCCATGAACTCGACGCGCACTTGGGTGACGCCACCGCGGGAACCGGTGCGTCCGAGGACCTATATATGCACGTGCAAGAGAGAGGGAAGAGGGGAAGAACGTCAGTCGGACGGGTCGATCGGGAGAGTTGGAAGACAATGGACCTTGACCACTTTGGCAAGCTTGACGGGTGCTTTTGATGAATCCTGAAACGGTGCAGTATGAGTGTCGTTTCGTTTAGTGCGATACGCGGGTGGACATACCATGTTGATAAAGAGGAAAGCTGTGGTCAACACACGAGGGGTTGTGTGGATGTATAGATCGAAAAACAAGATTAAGGTTTGAGTCAAACTCCGCCGGCTGAAGCCGACGTAAGAATGAATGGACCACAAAGTGTATGTCGTGCTCAAAGGCTCCCATCACACTTTCAAAATCTCAACAACGATGGGGTATCTTTTAAATTCCACTGCTCTGAGGTACAGACGTAAAGGATGAAAACAACACATTGATATCCAACATGATTAACTTGTACGGCGATACATGTAATCAATAATGTAACACTGGGAAACGAACAAGGGAACGAGAAACAAACGGACAGCATGTACGAGAACACAGATGGAGCCAAAGCTGCCTTAGATCTTCTCAGAGCTAAACAGTTATAGCGCTAAATAAGGACGTATGACGTGACGTTCATAGACCGTTTGCCAGTGGAACACTGAATATTAGCCGGGAAGTCACTCTTCAACTATCACAGTCCGCCGGGGTGTACCTCCCCTCTGACGCATACGAGACTCTGCGAACGCACTCGGCGCAGAAAAGATGGCTTCTGCAAAGGCAAAAGCAACGCAGATGGCGGCGTTGAGGATCCTCCACTGAGGTCCAATAACGTCTATGCCTTCGATTGTAGCATTTAGAGTACTATATGGGTACCCGTACTGAGCAGCAAGACGCGAAATGGATGCCGTGAGAGGGTCGAGAGGAAGCACGCGGGGGACGCGTGCTGAAGTGGCGTTTGCAGGATGGAATGAAATGACAGAACCGACAAGAGCAGGGATGATGAGAGCAGGCAACGACCAGTGAAGGAGAACACTCCAGAACACGGAGGACTGGAAGGTGGCAATAGGGGGATACGGAACGACGAGCTGCCAATCGCCAGTTTGAATGCCCTGCGGAAGATGGATCTAACGCGAAATCAACTACCAAAACGGAAGAGAAAAAGGATCATACCTGCAAAAAATTCCAGGGAATGACTTGATACAAAACATACAGTAACTCGAACACAGTAATGATGAGCGAGATATTGAGTGAACTCGAGAGTGTCTAGATGAAACAGCTCAGTGGTGTCAAAATGCGATCAAAATTCGACATACAGATCTGGAAGCCAACAAATATACGCGAGCATGCTGTTTCGCGCCTGTTTGCAGCGACTTGAACGTGGTATCAGCAAGCTCGAGGGACGGTCTCGGAATGCTGCGGAGAATGCTACGTGGTGTGGAGGTAAACACGATATTGCGCTCCTTGAGGGGGGTAACTATGGAAGGTGCAACTGAAGTTTCTTCTTCGGATAGCGGAGATATAGGAGCGGTCTTGAGCATCATCGATACCTCTCGGACCTCTGGCACGGGAGTGCCCACGTGCGGAATGTTTCGGCGGGTAGAGCGAGTGGAAAGTGGGCTAGATAACTTCTTTTCCGATATCTCTTCTACCGACTCCGAGGGAGGAGTTGCAGCGGAATTTCTGTGGGTCAATGAGCTGGGCAAAGGCAATGGGGATCACGGAAAACGGACTCGTGACTAGATTGTTGTGTGCCTTTCTTCCGTCTGAAGAGACCTGCGAAAGCGGGATTATCCCCGAGCGAGTTCTGATTGTCATCAAGCTGTTTTCGGATTCGCTGTTGGAGTTCTTCCCTGGTTCCAGTGTCGCTGATGTGGAGAGCCAAGGCTATCTCCTTGAGCTCTGCTTTCTTTTTGGAATTGAGTGTGCCAGTGTACAGGGCCGTTGTCATCGCGCCTGTGTAGATGATGAGTGTGGTTTGGGATGAGGGACAATGTTATGAGCTCAATCAACATCAACAAATCGCGTAGACACGTCGCACGTGACACATTCCCCTCATGGACTCCGTGCACTTTATCCCCCACTTAGCCGCTTCCGGCGATGAGATTGCGTGGTCGAAGTATAATAGCACGGCGATGGTAGATGAGCATGGGAGCCTCTCTCCCCCCTTTAACCACCACGATCTTTTATTTCTTTTCCTCTGGTAGGATATACACGACCAGCCATGTACACTATCTTTTACTTCCTCTCCTTTGTTTTACTTGCTGGTCAAGGTCAGTTTCTAGCCCCTGACGCCAGCCTGGTGTTAATACGACCCTCCTAGCGCATGCGTTGTCTATCGACGTTGGGGGTACCCTTGGTAACGTGTCTGCTAGTGACTTCCTCAGTGTTACTGATGCGCACCTTCTAACCGACGTGAGTGCCAAGCATCAGTGATAGCTCGTCTAATCATTGATTCACCCGACTTAGTGCCAAGTCCAGTGCAGCAATGCAAGCTCCATAATCAACGTAAGTTCCCCGCTTGGAGGTCCATGCAGTAATACTGTATCACCCGTGAATATATATTTAGAGCTGTGGCACCGACGATCAGTGTCTCTGCAACGCGACCACGGTTACCGCGATCACCAGTTGCCAGCAGTGCATGTTCAACGATCTCGTCGTCAAGTTCACCACAAGTACTGATCCACGGGCGGGTTCAGCTACCGCGCTCACAGGTATGATCGCAACCATTTGTAGTCTTTTCTTCACGTGTGTTTACGCATCGTGAAAGCTTACGCCACTGCATGTGCGAACGTCAATGCTGCCGTCCCGACGAGCCTTGTCACCTTGACGACCCCGCCGGGCTGGGATGGTCCCTTTGAAGTTAGACTCACTACTGGAGAAACGGTCTTGACAGTGGTCGCTGCCAGTCTTCTGGGCGGGGGTGCTCTTTTACTTTTGTCGAACGTCTAGTCGAGCAAGTTAGGATAATTGGTTTGGTCGTGTCTTGGATTGTAGGTACTCTGGAGCATTCGCATTGCCCCTACAATCCTAGTTCTTGTCTTCTAAGGCTTGACAAAGGTGTTTGCCGTCGTCTCCATAGTTGCAAGATGTGGCTGTGTCACTATATTGCTTGCCAGCCCCTCAGCCTACTCGCTCTAGTACATACCCTAAGCACTTTTACCAACAATACGTCGAGCAGCTATCTCAGCCAGCCTAGGACGATAATTCACTCTAATCCATATATGCTTATGCATAGTGCTTGTTCTCTACCTGCCACATCGCGCGGGACACGACCCGTAGCAAATGTTTTGCAACGGAACTCGACCTTTATTGGCATACGAAACTACTTCAGAAGCCTGTCTAGACAAGCCAGACCTACGACAGACGACTTGCATCCTTATCCACGTCGTGTTCAAAGTTTTTCTTCCTCGACCACCAGTCAGGTTGCTGCCGCCCACCTCAAGCCGTGCCAGTACGAGCTCCCGACGGACGTCTACTTCTCTGAAAACTCCCCTCTTTCCCCCTCCCCTCGTTTTGACTGGAGACTGCGGGCGACATCCCGCCGCCACCGCAAGAATGACTCGCCAGAGAAGCGAGACGGCGCTCGAGTATACATGAAACGCGTCGTTCCTTCGTGTACCGAAGTCCAACCGGGCGAGCCACTATACGAAGAAATACAGGCCTACCGCGATCAGTGAGTTCGTTTCTTTATAAGCAAATATTGTCTCGGTGCTACTGAGCCGTCACACAAGCTTCCTTCCCTTATTAAACGCCGAACAAGCGGAGGACGAATCAGTCCTTCGCCATCGTCTGTCCAGTTGGTCGCTATCTCGCTTACGCGAGGAAGGGTACACGATCACGGATCTCTACGCGTTTTGGGTAGAGGCACCCCAGTTTCGCAATCCGATCGCATGTTTCTCCTTGGGTCCGGGCATCATTTTACCGGAACACAGATTTGAGTAAATCGCTGTTCCAGTCTATCCGACAGTCCTGACTTATATTTCTCTGCACCAGGAATGGAACTCAGGTTCTACTATCGCGCATTGACCCTCTACAAGAGGTGCCTTTGCGTGGCACCGTGATGGCGAGCCACGCCACGCAACTTCGCGTCGTGTTCGACCAAAACTTCGATATCGAGGATGGTCTGTGGCGCCTCGACATAGGACGATCCAATATCGTTTTTGAACGGATGCGTGCTGCGATTTCGCATTTCCACCACGATCCCGAAGTATTAGAGGGCAGTCAAACATCTGACAGGCAGTTCGTCACACATGGTACCCACCTCCGTGATGTGCTCCTCCGTTCATTCTCTCCCGCGTCTACTTCGCTGCATCAGCCCTTGCAAGCCCCGGACGAAGTTGACTATGTCTCGCACGAAACTTTAGAACACCAAAGTCGAGACGAGCGTGAACACGGCGGTGCATTCAAAGATGACATGAGGATCCAGAGTTGGGCACGGCGATACACACAGCCAAACCCGATTGAGATGGAGGGTGACCCTATATTGAACGATTTGAATGCTACTCAGATAAGAGCCGTAGCGATGATGGTTGGGGAGCGTATTTCTCTCGTCCAGGGTGTGAGTCCACCGTCCCCGGAATGTTCGATGAGGTTTGATTCACTCTGTAGCCTCCGGGAACTGGGAAAACGAAAACCATCATCGAGGCTGTCAATGTGCTCAAGGTGGGTGGGCTGCGCTAACTGACCGCCTTGCCGTGTGAGTGAATCTCGAACATATTTTAGGCTCACTTTGAAGTACATCACCCGATCCTTGTCTGTGCATATACCAACGCGGCGGTGGATAACCTTGTGGAAGGTTTTGCGGAGGCTGGCTTGAAGCCTCTACGCGTCGGCTTCCGGGGTAAGATAAAGGACAGTCTCACCAAGCATACACTTGACTACAAGCTCGATCACCATCCCCTCAAGCCGAAGGTAGATAGGCTTCTCGCAGAGAAGAGCGTCGCAGACAAAAAGCGACTGAATTTGACGAAGAGAATTGAAGCTATATTGAGAGCCCCGACGACTCGTGCCGCAGAGCGCCTCGATCAGATGCGGTCAGCCTTGCTCGCGCAAGAGCGCCAATCGATGGCGATAGCCGCCAAGTTGTACGCCATCCATCAGGAAATGCTGCGGGATATTACCGCGGATGCTGATGTGGTACGTATTCATTTGCCACCCTCTTCTTCCTTTTTGCACGCTGATATCGTGTAAAAGATTTGTACGACTTGCATTACTTCGGCCAGTGTTGCACTTAACGTACTCGACTTTCCCGTGGTCTTCCTTGACGAAGCGTCCATGTCAACGGAGCCGGCATCTCTCATTCCTTTAATGAAAGGAGTATGTGTTTCACCTTGGATTTCTTCGCCAATGTCCGATATATGACCGTTGTAGGCAAGACACGTCGCCCTCATCGGAGATCATAAGCAACTTCCGCCTGTCATCGCGAGCCGCGAAGCGCAACTGAAGGGCCTTGCAACAAGTCTCTTTGAGAGGCTGACCGAAGAAGGGGGTAGGTATTACCCTTTTTTCAGCTGATGGCTTGCTCACATGAGTGATTGTGGCACAGTGGTGCCATCAATTATGCTGGATGTCCAATATCGGATGCATCCGTCCATATCTCAGTTCCCGTCGCTAGAGTTTTATGGCCTTGCCCTGCGAGATGGGACCGTCGATACTCTTGGGAACATATCCCCAAACCTTCACCCTCCGCATTCGAGCCATCTACTAGTGGACGAGTTGACTGGTCACCAGAAGCCTGTTGTCTTCCTGAATCACGGAGGTTCTGAGACGGCTAAAGATCGCAGTAGGGTCAATTGGAACGAAGCGCATATCGTCTGCAGTATTGTTGAGGACCTCCTGCTGAAAAACGAGGTTTGTTTACCGTGATTCCCTCCGTATGGTTCGCGCTGATCGGTGTTTGTGAAGTATCTTCGTGGAGAGGACGTCGGGATCATTGCCCCTTATGTCGCTCAAGTTTCATTGCTAACGCGCCTCCTTAACTCCGATGAGAAGTATCGTAAACGCTTTTCGATCACCCTGGGTGAGCATCGGAGACTACAACTCCATGACGTCGATATCAAGACTGTGGATGGGTTCGAGGGTCGGGAAAAGGAAGTGATCATCTTTTCCACCGTGCGCAACAATGCCTCGGGGCAGATTGGGTTTCTTGCTGACAGGCGGAGACTCAACGTCGGACTTACACGCGCAAAACGGGGTCTTTTCATTATCGGGAACATCAACACACTCAGAGAGAGTAAGGTGGTCAAGGGTCAAGCCGGCGAGGGTGATTTCACGTCTATCACCCGCGGCGGAAGGGGGACTGGGGCCTGGGGGAGACTTGCGGAGTATCTGGCGGAGCATCGGATGGTCCTTCAACTCACTGGGGACCGACTGCATAAAGCCCTGTATGGAAACATGTCAGCGCCGGCGCTATTGCGCGCATCAAGTTTCCCACAGAAAATCTACAACACCCCTTACTTACATCAATAACGAGTCCGTCGCGTCATGTATCCTACGCTTTTCGTACAAGAGTGCCGTTTTCCGCGCCTAAGTGTAATAAGCAATCACACGAGGACCTGGCCTCGACTCGTCACTGGGACACGTTCAACAGCGGGCAACCCTGCTCGTGGAACAATCAATACATGGCACGTAAATGCCCAATTCCGTGTCATCCCGGTGTTCAGGAATATTGCCACACTTTTCACACCGCGAGTTTAACCTACCGTCGGAATCATTACCGCCCCACACAAAGTCATGCCCCCGGCGGTATGCATGCCCAAGTTCTCTCACACTACCGAGTCACATTTCACTTCAGATATTGAAAACCTCGACCTCGAAACTAAGCTGGGCCTGTGACCCCATGTTAGCCGCATTGTCAGTCGTCGGCACTGGTGTTGAGATCGCCCCATCGAGAAAAAGCACGCCACTGGCGTCCGAAAGTTTCAGAGGGCCCAACTCGCTTCCTTTGTTGTTCGGTTGTGAGCGGACATGCCAGAGTCGAGGCTATGCGCATTTCAAAGGGACGTCGGCAAGGGTTGGCACAGCTGGCCCAATGAAAAACTTCGACATGTCTCAAAATATAAACGTCATACAGGAAGAACTATATACCGATTGGGGCGGAAGATAACCTCGCCAAAAGCATTTGCACGCTCGAGGACGATCGGCTGGAGAACGTCGAAGGAGCCATGTAGCGAGATTCGGACGTGGTTCCTAATAGCTAGCTTAAAATGCCTGTTTTCCACCCTCCGATTTGCACGCGTCATCGCTGAATAGACGTCTGTGCCCTTTTGATCCGGACGTCAACAGACAACCCTGAAAAGGGCTTTGGCAGGAGCCACGGCGGATCCAGTCATACATGCATGTTCATTTAAAGGCTGGCTGTACTTATCTGGCTGAATATCGAATTGGGACACAATTGTTTTGCCGCTTGCGGAGTCCTCGGGAATCGCTGCCGGGTTGGTGAAGATATGGAGAAGATCCTCCTGGGGCTTCCATCTTCCATGGACGCTCGAAACATCTATCGCACATATATCAGACGGAGGGTCTTCCACGATGTCTTTTATAAAACGACTTCTTTTCAGGATGTTCGAGCTCACTTCCTGTGCAGGCGCAATGCATTTATGGGAAATGCAGGGACAGTGACTAAATGTGTTCCGTCGGCCAGACTCACAGTAGTCAGTGCCAGCTACGGTGCACCTTCATGTTTGATGCGAATGTTTGCTTTGTTTTCGAGTGTATCAATGACCCTGCATGTGTGGGGCCTCGGCGGGAGTCGCTGAAAGGTCTCAGGACCTCAGGGAGGGGATAGGCTTGGTATCTCGAACGTCGTTTACGTACCGGCGTTGGGGAACATATCGGCCATCTACCACGTGGCACAGCTTTGCAATGGCCGCATCCCTGAGGTGGTTTTGCTTGCCGACATGACGCGAGAAATTGCTTGACACCTGCCTTGTATTTTCCTGTGTGAAGTGACGAGAAGGATTACCGTCATGCTTCCGCTCGCCCAACACTCAAAAGCATCCATCATGCCATCTCAGTCCCCCTCACAGCTGCAGCATTAGTTGCCAGGAACAGGATCCCATTCCACCTTCTCTCATCCAACACTCTCTGCCCATTCATCCCCTTCGTCCTCTTAATTAACCAGAAATTGGTATTCCCAATCCCAGATACGTGTTTCTTGCCCTCCCAAGAATCAGTTCTCGTTCTATCACTGGACTGCAAATCTCCACCTCCCAGCTTGCTCTTCTGCAACTCTATTGCTTGACAACGAACCAATGTCTTCTTCCTCAGCCTCGCCGGATGGCCATACTGGACAGTCAAATACCTCTGCGTCAGACGCTCAGGGACTCAACAACACTTGCGACGCCCTCCCGATGATCACTACTTCCCACTTTGAGTCTGACAGTGACCAGGATGTGTCGTCGCTCCCGTTCTGCGAACTATCGATGGGCGCTGTTACCCAGCTTCCGGCGCATTGGCCCAAGTTGGCATCTCCTTTACCTCGAGCTGCGTCATCTGAACGTCTGCGTGGTCTGGCTGCTCTGGCCAGTGAGCGTACAGCGACTTCGACAACGAGTGTTGGTTCGTTTTCCACTAACCTTGCTGTTCCTGCGTCGGTATACGGCGGTGCGGAATTGCCTTTCGATCTGGCACCGTCTCCGTCGATGCGCGCAGCCTTCCTTTCGACGCGCTCACGCGCTGTCAAGGTGAGACTCCTTGCATGAGATAATTATGTGGGACAGCCAAGCTAATTGCGAGATGACCAGGTACGCAAGCACCCGAGTGCGACCTTCATATCCCTTCGCTCCATTTTCGAATTTCTTGATGAAACGGTGAGCCAAGCCGTTTCCTCACCGTGTTACACCGGTAAGCTGACGTGCTCCAAGAATCAGACTGACCGTGCGAGCATGGGTTCCTCCGTGTCCGTGTGGACGTTGAAGGACCTCTCTGCCCCCGATGAAGTTTGGGTGGTATTCAAGTCGCATCATGATGTAAGTGTTTGTTGCTGTGTCTTGGGCCATCTCGGTGCTTGCCACGTGCCGCGGTGATTGCCGATGCCAGGCTTGGCGCGTGTGAGCGAGCTTTACGGTGTATCTGCAGCGCATTCGCGATGAAAGGGGAAGTGTATGAGTCAGAATTTGAAATCAGGCACCGTTCTTGTCGCTGTATCGCCCACCCCCTTTCAAGTCTGTTACACTCGAAATTTGTCGTGCTAACTACCATTGGTTCATATGGCGCGCCACTGACAGGCTTATATATTTCTCTCCCTCTCCCTCCCGTCCTTCACCATATTTCCTGCGCTCGAGGCGGACCTGGAACCCTTTGAGAAACTCCGTCGCGTTGACGTGTTGTCCAGGGTCAGTTTTGACGTTTTCTCCCCGGTGTTCCATCTACTTACCATCACTGGACCGTCGCATTTCTTATAGTTCCCTTCCCTTCCTGTAATCCAACCTGAAAGGCAATCCCACCGGCTTCGCATGTCCATATCTACTCCCGATTTTCACAACCGTATTTATGTCGGACATCCCAGCGTTGAAACATCAACTTCGCTCGTGGCTCAAACTGACAAGTTCATCATTTCGAGCAACCCTCCCAATCCGAGAACGACGTTCAGAGTAGGTGACTGGATGTGAGTCCCCTCCCGATTTGATTTAATCGCGTTCCGGGCCCCAATAGGGGTCGCGATCGGCCTTTCCAAATCTGTAGCCCTGTCATGTTTGCTGACTACGACACTTTTGATAGATGTAATTCTGTCACCTGCGCCGCGCACAACTTTGGGTGAGTGCTTATTCACCGTTATGATCATCGCCTTTTATTGCTCGATGAGTCGGAAAGTCGTGACAAGCCCAGCTATTGCAAAGCGGGACAGCCCATTTTTGTGGTGGTCACAGTTGGGTCACGGTGCAGTTTTTTCTCCATTACAAATTCTCTACCCCTATTTTCACGGATAAACCTGTCTTTTCATTTTTTACTTCCTCCCGGAGACCGTGTTCATTTTTTTTCTTGACTTGCATATAAGCCATGGTTCTGACGGATTCCTTTCCTTGCATGATTTTGCACAGGCGCAACCTGGCCTGCAGAGGTTGTGGTTGTCCGCGTTCGGACAGTCAAGTTTCATCGATGAACCGTCAGACTCTTGGCATGCCGTCTACTCGTCTTCCCACTTCTCCGCGTTTCGCGAACTCCTCGGGTACCACCCTGTTCTATTCTAGTCCTTCGATACCAAACTCCTCCCATTATCCTGCGATCCAGCAAGGTGCACGGTACCCGCAGGCAACTCAGTCTGTTGCCGGCGCGAAACCAGCATCTCCATCCCATCCCCTCCTGACCCCTTCTGGACGTTCCTTTGCTGTGGGAGGCAAGGTGCAGAATGTATCCAGCGATCCATCTGTGCCGTGCATTATGTACTGGCCTGATAACGAGCCGTTCCCCGAGCAAGGTCAGATCCGCCCTAGCAACCTCGTTGGAGTTCCGGTAAGACAATTTAGAGCGCTCCTTATTGCTCAGTAGCTGATTTGCATAGCAGCAACCTCCCATTCTGAATACAGGAAATCGCGGACCGATTGAACACCAGCCTGGCGATTGGATCTGCCAGAAGTGCAACTATTTGAACTGGAGACGGCGTAAAGTTTGCCAGACCTGCTACCCATGTGGGTTTATTCTCCTATGTTATCTTATTACTGTTCTCACATAAGTTCCTCAGACGCTGAAGGGAATGGCGATTCCATCTCGGCTGCTGTGCAGTCAGAGCGGATTAACCTATTGACATCCCTTCTCACCCAAAACCAGCTGCCAATTAGGACCACTCCTTCCGCTGCTGATGCCCCCCGGCGAAACACCGTGACGCAACACCAGGGCCAACAGGAGACGATAACCCCCTCATCACGGTTCAGCCGTTCACAGATCGACCTTCGTGGCCCCACACAGTATCCCGACCCTCAGTTCATATACGAGACCTCTGGCCCTCAGCGATATGCATCACCCTCATTTCCGGGGATGCAGGAGTTGGGAGATCCCCTCTCTGCTAGCGAGCCAACTCCTCTCTTGCCTTCTTTCTTGCAAGACATCGTCCAGTCGCCCACTTTATCTCCTACGTCGACATCTTCTGCGGACTTGTCTATCGAGGAATACGACGATGCTATCCCCTCTCCTCGAAACGGTCGTGACCAAGTAGTGGCTCGCGACGAGTCCACTTCAAACTTTCCTCTTGGGAACATTTGGAGGCTCAATGATGAAGAGGCGACGAACCTCGCTGGCATCGCTTTGCCCCATCATGAGGACCTTGTTGGAAGCAGGAAAAGCAGCCAGGAAATTTTACGTCGCCAATCTCCTTAACGTAAGTAAATCACCTCTGCACTCGGACTTCGCTTATGGTTGGTGTAGCAATAATCTTACAACGACGTGCAGTCGGGCTCTGCGATCTTTCCCTCCTTGATGCAACACTTGTTCGAATTTTTTTCCGGAAAATTCGCATTAGATATTTATTGTTATTCACCGTCTTTGCTCGTTCACTCACGGACTGTTTGGAGTCATCGGGGATCACAATGTCGTTCCTCTCTGTCAAGGTATAGGATCTCTCAGGGTATACTGCATCTTCACGGGCATGTTTATCTTGTTCATTTATATTATTTTGGAGCATATACATTAGTGTACCTCTCGCAGTACTGCAGAAGAGAATCCGATCAATGTCTAGATCACCACTGCTCAATACTAGGATTGTAGTAGTCTCTGCAGATTCCACTCAGACTAAGACATCCAGCTTCCGTGCGACTTGGACCGGTAGGACATAAGTCGGACTCGGACACTCCGTACGAGTCGTCTTGAGGTTGCACGGTTCACTAGCATATACTCTACAGCCTCCACTGCCGTGATGAATTCCGATTCGATTGTCGTCCGGGTCCATCCTGATACACCCTCTGCTGCCGTCAGGTTTCTATCCCACCAGACATCACGCCCTCCAGAATTAGAGCTCGTGGAGTCTGCTCTGCTTCATTCCATCCGAAGTGCGCTGAGAGGTTCTGCGTCCAACTCGATCAACGCTCTCTGTGCACCACTGTACGACGACGGATGTGACTCATGGGCGGAGCAAGAGCTGGCATGGAACGATCGCTGCGTGGTCCTCAGTCATGGGGGCATAATCAAAAGGAAATGGGACTTCTCTGGCGAAGATCAGACCATACAGTGCGCGTGCATAGGGAAGTTTGCTTATAGTATTAACACCACAGGTCCCGTACATGGCAGTGCGCATTACACCTCCAAAGCAAGTGATCAGCGGGCAGACCCGTCGATCGACTCCGTCTTTAGTCCTTTCAAGGCCATCCAGGAGGAACGGCAGAAGAACAAACACGCCCAGGAGGAGGTTGCAGCAGTGTTCGTCTTCTTACGTAGCATAGGCAAGGTCTACCTGATCAACGGAATCGACTACACGTTTTCCCTGCCCTTCCTCGTCCGTAGAGCTTGGCCCCTCCATCCCCATGGTGTCATGATACAACGTCACCTTGATCCTTTAGAGATCGACGATTCTCGTGCCACCGGTGATGCACCTCTTCCTACCACGTTCACTATCACGAATCCCTTCTCAGAGCCTGCCGCTGTCGGCATTACTGCAGGTATAGTGGGTGGTTTTCCTGGTCGTCCCGCTTGTCTTTCCGACGAAGAAGAGAGTTACACTCGACCCCTCGTTGTTATTCCCGCTGTCGAAGAGGTCGTCTGGGTGTCTCGAAAACCGTTTGCCATCGATAACATCCTCGTAACGCTGAATTCTGAACTGCAAGAGTTGTCCATCTGGCGCTACGTCCATCAACCTTGTCGTCGCACCTCATTGGCTCGTTTTGACCTCAGTGTCAATCTGGACCGGATGGCTCTTGGAAGTGATGTAGATGCAGGGTCGCTCACTGCTACCGCGGACCACGGCAGGATGAAAATCTCCTTTTGGGCACAGAGGTTGATAACCCACTCGTATCCTATCACGTTGTAAGTTTTTTGCACTCTCGGGTGACCTGCTCCGAATGTTATGCCATTTACTAGGCATGGTTCCTCGTCACAGATTTCCGCTGCTCTCTTTGACCAACGCTTCGATGGTGTTCGCGACCATACTTTGTTGGCGGTCTGCATGCCCGGCGTTCCGACTATAGTCTTCCTTCTGACTGTGCAGGAGGTAAACAAGACGATCGCGTGCGAATACTTGACCACCATCGACGCTGTGTCTGTAGTTCCCGTTGGGGCTACTCGCAAAGAGATATGGGATCTATTAGCCGTCAAGTCGGACGGGTCGGTGACCATCTTCACTCACGGGCTGCAAGAACTGCCTATCGTACTAGGGATCGCTCAGGCTGGGAATACCGGTAGCACGGAGAAGACTACCCTTGTCTCGGTAACGGGTATAACAGCGATAAAGTCGGCATGCGTATCGTCCGTCACGCTGCTCAGCGCCGGAGGCCAAACGTATCGCGGCAAGTTTGACATGCTTCCTCGTGATCGTCTGGTCAACCAAGCGCTGCAAGCACTTTCCCTCGTCCTCCCTACCAAAGACGCCTTTACTATGCACGTAGAGTTCCTCAGAACGTGGTCGCTGCGTAATTTCTGCACCTCCTCGAACCTGGAATTTCATACGTTATCTTATGCTCTTAGCAAGATTCTGAGTCTGACGGTATCTTATCCAGGGAGCCGTTATGCGTCGCTGTCCGCAGATTGGGAACAATTCTTTTCTCTCAGTGTCAACGTCCGAAATTTCCAGGATGATCCTGCATTGCAGTGCCTCTCTCTCCCTCCTCATCTGAAAAGTCGGCAATTCACTCTGGCAGCATTGAAACCCAACCCACTACTGGCTCCAGTACTATATGCTCTACATATGCTCGCCGAGGATCTTCGACTTGTAGTTCATCGACATGATTCCCTCATGTTGCTAGTGCCACTGGTTTGTCAAATCGCGCACATAATAAGGCCAGAGTGGGCAGATTACTGGAAGCGTCTTTGTCCCAACATCATGCCTAGTTGGCCCTCACCCACTACCACCAGTACGTAGCATGTCTGTCTGTAGCCAGCTAAGGCTGACCCTGTCCCAGGAGTTGAGATGCTTGACGATCGAATACCTGTTTGGCCTCCGGACATGGCTGCAATACTGTATGGAAGGATAAGCAACCATGAATGGAGATTTCCGGTATACGAAACCTCACGCCTAGCAGCCATGTTTGATATCCAACCCTCATACGCTTTTGGCAAGGTTGAACCCTTGAGTTCTCTTCAACGTCTCACTACTGCGTACCTCTGTCTATCTGATGGCTCAACAGCTTCTGCGCAAAAACGAGCTGAGATGACAGTCGAGACTCTTGTGCGTCTGTGGGGTTCGGCAAAGAAAGGACATGTATTCTTGGACAGCCTGGCTCTGGGCATTGCTGCACCTCTACGCGAAGCCATCCGAACTTGCCAACTCTCACCTCCTTCCCACTGGCAGCCAGAACATTACGAGCTAATTGGTCGACATGACCTGGCTTTCAGCGTCGCGATGGTTCAACCTGTAATCTCGCAACAGGGAATCTATCAATCTGCTGAGACGTATATGGTATGCTTTCTATGCGTGGTCGTCGTCGCGGACTAATCTGCCGTCAGACGTCTCACCGTCGAACCACCATAGGTGCCTTGGTAGAACAAGCGAAAGCCGCGAGCGCGGGCGAAGTCGATGCACTCTCAGGCGTGGAACTGGGGCTGAAATCTTTCGCGAGTATACGCTTCGGCCAGGATCGTCGATTAGACGAAGTAGCGCGTATGCTTTGCTCGTCGACGGTTCCATCGGTCCGACTTATCGAGCGACCAGACCTGAAGTGAGTCACGACAACTCTTTGCAGAACAAAGTGATCAATCATCTTTTTAGCGAGCACGACCAAGCGAAAGAGCAACAGCACCAGGTTGTCCGAATTGCAGAAAGGACATTGGCTTTGCCCTATGGCAGGGCAATGTTCACATTTGGCTCAGTACTAACGGTCACTCGCGAAGCATACGTCATTCCAAAACTAGAATATCAGATCAGGATTCAGCCTTCGAACGTCATCACCGGACCTGAACCTGGTAAGATACCTCTTGAATGTACGAACTGGGGCGAATTCCACAACGGGGTCGCCGCGGGCTTGCGCATTGCCCCTTGGGCGCGAGGCGTGGAGAGTTCTTGGATTGCGTTCAATAAGCCTTCAGAGTTGACTCCAGAACATGCTGGGTTCTTGTACGGACTCGGGTTGACGGGCCACCTCAAGGAAATGCTTACCTGGCATACTTTTGGATATCTCACGCCGAAACACGATCTAACATCCATCGGCGTCCTGCTTGGTCTGTCTGCAGCAAATGTCGGGTCAGGAAACATGCACGTCACAAAACTACTAGCCGTTCATACCCCAGCATTACTCCCGACCCCGACAGTGGACCTCAATGTCTCCCTCATGACCCAAGCTGCTGGACTCGCCGGAGTCGGACTTCTCTACTTGGGCACGAAGGACCGCCGCATGGCGGAAGTTTGTCTCAACCAAATCAGTCGCAAGGACTTGGTGCAGCCAGATCTCAGCAATGAGCACAGAGAGGCGTACACTTATTCTGCCGCTCTTGCCTTTGGAATGATCATGCTTGGCAAAGGGTCACCTATCCCTGCCGATGTTGCCTGTCTCCACCGGCTGCGCGTGCTGATTCATGGCGAAACGAAGACCACCATCACTGGGCGAAGGCACCCTACATTCGATGTCAACATCACGTCTCCAGCTGCAACCATGGCATTGGGCCTCATGTACCTGAAGACGGAGCAAAAAGACGTCGCTGACATTCTTGAACTTCCGAGCACGGTCATTGAATTGAATCACATCCAGCCGAGTTTCTTAGTCATGCGCACGATCGCGAGGTCGCTCATCATGTGGAACTCGATCGGATCGACCTCTGACTGGTTGATGTCCCAAATCCCCGAGCCTATCATGACCGCGATGCAGGATCACATCGCAAACAAGCAGCGGGCCGACGACGCCATCGAGTTAGCTTATTTCAACATCATCTCTGGTTACTGCTTCGCTGTTGGATTGAAATACGCGGGTACCGCCCGCCACGAAGCATATGTCATGCTGTCCAACCACTTTGATACGTTTAGTCGATTCGTTGCGACGAGCGGTAAGTCTTTGGGTTCAAGTTAAGATGACAACGTGTAATAGATCTCTAGGTCCTTCTTTCGATCATAAAATCAAGCGCTCGGCTGTCCGAGAGGGCCTCAACCTCATTTCGATTGCGTTGTGCATGGTTATGGCAGGCACCGGGGAGATCTCATGCTTGAGGCGACTCAGGTATGCATTCGGGATGTATCACCAAGCCTTCAGATATGGTGTGCATGTCGCGACGCATCTTTCGCTCGGTTTACTATTTCTCGGGGCCGGTCGCTTCACTCTGGGCACTTCTAATGCGGCTATTGCATGCATGGTCACTGCTTTCTTCCCCCGCTTCCACCATGTTTCATCGGATAACAAGAGTTACCTTCAGGCGTTGCGACACTTGTGGGTCCTTGCAGTAGAGCCCCGCTGCCTCATTGCGCGGGACGTAACGACTCGCGAGGCGGTCTATCTCCCCGTCAAGATCACGACAAAAGAAGGGAACGAAAAGGGTGTCACGCAGCTCATCTCTCCCACTCTCATACCAGACTTTGGGAAGCTCGTGTCGATCAGGATCGATACACCTCGCTACTGGCCTTTCTTCGTGGACTATGAGAATGTTCCCGAACACAAAATGAGTTTCCTGAGAAATCAAACCTTGTATGTCAAACGTCGAACAGCCTTCCTTAGCTACACCGAGGATCCAAGGGGGAGTAGGAGTTTATTCGTTCGCTCAGGTTCTTCTGCTGGTGACGCCGCTACCCTCGATTTTCCGCAGTTGACAGACGCAAAAGCCCACCCTGCGAGCGACCTCACCCATTTCATTTCCTCGTTTTCAAACGATACCCTTTTCCTCGCATTTGCAGACTATTTCTCTCGCGACGATGGTGAGACACCCGAGGAGAGAACATTCCACGCGTATTGCCACGCGGCGCTTCTAGACAGCATTCTGCAAGACAAGATGGAAACACTCCAGTCGCATCTCACGCTGTATCAATACCGCACGCAACCGCAGTCCACGTCTCACTTCCACCTCCGCCTGCAAGACCTCCGATTCGCAGTCGACTTTTATAGTAAAGTCTTCGACCGCCGGTTCAGCGGTCGAGCAGAAAACAACCCACGACCAGCCCTCATTCGCGAGAACACCGCATCGGGAGCTCTACAAGCCCTCGACGAACGCCTTGGGAAAGTACAGAATCACCCCAAGTTCGTCGACGCCCTCAGCCGGTACGCCCGCGGCGAAACTGTATTTGACACGACAGAATCAGAGTCCGAGTCTGAGTCTGCTTCCGAACCCTCTGCGTCAGAGCACATTTCCCGGTGGCTCGCCTGGTACCTTGGGCGAAACGGCGTCCCGTCCGCGTCTCTCCTCGTGATACTGCGCCAACTCGCGCGGGAGGCACACCTGCACTGCACGAGCCGACCGCCCCCCGAAGGCACTAAGGACCTGCGGACGCTCGACGTGGGGATCAAGGAAGTGTTGCGCGGTACGGGGACGAAGATGATCAACGCGTTTGGGTCCGGGTGGTCGGGCGCATCGCTGGATCGAATCGTGGAGGCGTGGCAAGGAGTCTCCTAGTTAGAGTCGGGTGAAATAAAATGTCTGCATCTACGTTCCCTCGACGGACCGTATGGACCCGCAAGGTTTTGTTGTTGTTGTTCCGTTTCATGTGCGCGACATGGTTAAACTGGGTATTCAAACGTTTGTGCGGCCGGTGTGAATAGCATGTTTCAAAACTCGAGCGATTGCGCTGCTCGCATTGAGCAAACGTTTCAGAACGCACAGACTGTGAGGGCTCCGCATGCCACGTACCATGGGGAGGAAGTTTACGGGACGAGCTGTAGAATCGTTCTTTGAGGTTTAGGTAAGAAGGGATCGTCATCGTCCTCGTATAACTATGACGAACTTCAGATAAACCTCTTCGTACAGATCGTCGTGGTTTATGGTTCCGGAGGTGTTACGCACTGCCTTTGCTCTGCGGGCTCACAGCCGAGAGTTTGGGACGCGAGTCCTTCCGAATCCGAGGAGAATAAGCAAGATAAGTATGTACAGTAGACTACAGTGTAGCACCACTCCTTGACACACCTGTTTTTATGACTGGGTTAGTCAATTCTACAGTCGTAAAATGATCAGCTTTTTGGTATGGGTAATGTTTATTGTACTCTAGACTATCTATTCCAGCTATAATACATGCAATATTGAGACGATGAAGAATATGAGAGCACTTGGGTGGATTGCAGGGGCTGAACCATGCACACCACTCCTTGACACAGTGTGACAGGGTGTGACAGGCCATCGAGCGCAGTCACTTTCAGGGTATCATACGCTCATGCTATCAATCAATCACCATTCGACTCGTCCATGCCCTCAACGTCCTCCTGCACTTGAGGCCTCTCCATGGTCAACACCTTGTCAAGGGTTACCACCGAGCTTGATGCAGTTGGAACTGCCATGTTTTGACTGCAAGGTTTTAGTGGCCTCAGTGGCTTCTTGGGCCAATCTTTCTTCAGCATGTTCTTTCCCTCCAGTTCCAGACACAACACTGACCATTTATCCATCTCTTCAGTGTGCTTCTCAAGCAACTGTTTCCACTCTACCTCAAGTGCCACCTTCTCTGCCTGTTTTGCTTCCTACCCAACCCTCTGACTCTCCTGTGCTGCATCCTTGCTCTGCATCTCAGCTTCAAGGTGATCTAGGGCTTCCATAAATGCTTCATCTGTTAGATGCCGTCCTTTCCCTTCTGGAAACAGCATGGTTCAGTCTGTCTTTTTCTTGTTCTTTCGAGTGAACAACATTTGACTTTGTCTAGTGGTGAAGATGTCTTGGATGACAAGTTGTGCATGTGCACCTTCAATGACAAGGTCTCGACTATCGATGTGCTGCTTTGCATTATGAAAACTGGTCTTCAGGTTTGTTACATACTCCTTGAGTTTGGTTCATGACATCTGGCTTCGTGAAACTGAGGAGTTTAACAGTGACCAGTCAGGAGTGGGAAGATCAGGTGGGCGTTTGAGAACTGGCTTCGCAATCCTATTTGTGGATGTCACAGGGTCTTTGGAGACAAGAAAATTTCCTGATGCAGTGCTAGCAAGTGAGTCTGTTAAAAGTCACATCTGTTTTGATGGTATGAAGAGGGTGGGGTCAATGTCTGTTTCTGATAGAAGGTGTGACCGGGTAGAAGTGGTGGGTGTTGGAGAGGATATGCTATGGGTTTGATTGGCCATCTCATAACAGAACACTGACATTACAGCTCAAACAGGACTCAGCTGGGGCAATGGAAATGGTGCTTTAACTGATGTTGCATTGCTAGGTTTCATTTGTG
>JBBPKJ010000349.1:0-22998 GCA_038089195.1 Brasilioporus rufonigricans
CAGTGGCCGCACTGCGCAACTCGGCTATGGTAGCACCTGCTCTAATCATAGGGCATGGAAAGTTGGATACAATCGTGTCGTTCTCAGCCACTTCCTCCTCATCCTTGTCCTCATCAGAACTTGAGTCATAGGTAGAAATGAAATTGTAGAGTGCAGTGAGACCTGCCAGAAGCTGAACTTGAACCTGAAGGTCATATTCAATGGGAAGGAGAAGGATGCGAAAATGGCATTTGATGATTCCGAAGATCCATTCGATGGCATTCCTAGCTGATGCATGATGAAGGTTGAAAAGTTCTTCCTTGTTTTTCGGCCTGAGGATGGGATGATCAGTGAAATGATGCCACCAAGTACTGATTGATATACCTTTGAGATGCCCACACCCATTCTGCCAGATGATAACACACACCACAATATGGTACGAGTAACTGGGGCCAGAGAGGGTAGCCAGCATCGGCAAGCAAGTATTTTCCTGGGGGAATCTGTAGATCACTAGTCGAGATTGCATCGTCATATACGTGCGCGTCTGCCGTGGAACCCTCCCATCCCGTGAGCGAATAGATAAACCTAGGGCCAAAGTTGCAAATGAAGAGTGCATTCTGAGAGAGAAAGCCCTTTCGATTGTGGAATTGTCCATGCAAGCACGATGGAGGGGCGACAGGAAGATGAGTGCTGTCAATGGCACCAATGGCATTTTGAAAATACGGCCAGAATTTGCGATTCTGTCGGATCTTGTGGTGTACACATTCTCCAGTCAGGAACTGGACAAATTTTGTGTAGAAAGGCGGGCCAGCAACAGCATACAGAATCTTCTTAAAGTAGCTATATGCAGCTGGTGAGACTGACCACTAGAAAATAGAAAGCACTCACTGGGCGATCGTATCATGGGATTGTTGAAAGCGTTCTCCGATGTGCCGTGTTGTAAGGCCAGTGGTACAGGTATAGAGGAATATAGCAACTTGTTCTTCCAACATGACATAGCGTGAATCAGAGAGTCCAATCAAGCAAAGTTCATCAACTAATAACAAGAATGCATCCTGGTGCAGTCCAAGCTCACATTTGATGCACTCTGGATGACCACAGATGAGCTCTAGAATCCACTGGTGGCCAGAAAGCACAGATGTATGATATGGTGTGTGAGGCAGAGCAGTAATTCCATGTAAGACATCAAGAAGTGTGATCAAAAGGACATGGATTAGCTTGACTATATGTATGACTAGCTGTCTTTGCTTATTGAAGTCACTGTGGCAGCAAGGTATCAAGGTCATTGACAAAAGTATATCATCATTGCAGGCTTTATCATAGATCAATCACCTTGTCAAAGGTGAGCCTCAACTAGTCCAATCTCCATTCCAACCCTGGAAGATGATGCTAGGCTTTTTACCATTTGTCAAATAGGTCCAAACAATGTTTCAAGCTCATCAACATGTTGTCAAACAGGCTCTTAGGTGATATGATAGTACTTTTTCATCTAGGGACTGGTGGTTCCATCCAAATCTAGCCTGGCATGAGCTGATCACTGCCTCTCACCAACAACTTTCCCTACTGAGCATGTTTCCTCCATTCACCCATACATTTTCACTGACCCTGTCATGTCTTGTGTGATTTGTGACAGCATTGGATACACAGGTGGAACACAGGGTAGTCCTTACATAATACTGCTTCTTCTTCTTCAGATGGGTGCATGGTGTGCAGTTCACAGCACTTGCCCATTCCTTGCTCCTGGATCCACCATTCAAACTAGTGAGCATCCTCTTCTGTCCAAGTGCCAAGCTGAGGAATCAAGGGTCACTATAGAATGTGACATACACATCCTTGCATACAAAGCAGCATTTTGTGTTTCCTCCTGCTGTGGCTATGTTAGTTGATGGCTATGTTCAAGGTCATCACACTTGGCTATTCCAAAATCTGCAGGCTATTCACAGGGAGTGAATAACAAGATGTTAGGACTCAGTGCTCATTCTCTTTCAACTGCTATGTCCACTCAGGCTGGTAATTTAAGACTGTCATATTCAGGTTCAGCAGGCTTTTCCCAGGAGATGAATGGCAGGGTTTCAATTACATGTCAGTGCCTGATGGGTGTTCTCACGACCAATGGCATAGTATAGATAATACTCCTTGGTATGACACCAGTGCCCCACACTTATATACAGACTCACCTGCACACTGATCAAGAGTTTTGCATACTGACCATAGTATTTGGTCCCTTAGTGAGGTCTTGTTCATCAATGCAATAGACAAATTTACCCTCAACAGTTGGTTGCATTCTTGTGACAGCCTACTGCTTGCCATGTCAGGCATGCTTCCAGCTGACCATGTCTTCATGAACAGGTTGCCCAAAGTATCTGATGTGTCACTTGTGACCAACATGCAGCTTTAATGTATGTTTTCCATGTTGGTTCTGGGATGGTACTGCTTGTTCTGATGACACAGTGGCTTTAGCCTCTGTACTTTGTTCAGCAATAGTACAGTTTTCCTGGCATGTGCTTGTAAATGTCTGTACTATCTTCTGAATACTGCACACTCCTAAAGAAACAAGATTCTGGGAGGCTGACTAGGAATGTGGATATTTTGGAGAATAGGAGAGGCAAGGGAAATGCTTCAAGGTGGTATCCAGAGTTGATCCAACTGCATATACATACTCTAAGGCTGGTACTCATAGATCAGTAAGTGGCTGACATGCTCTTGCAAATTGAGCTCATTGTTGAGGAGTTATTGTCAGTAAGTGATATAGGAGTGATGAAGCATCAACACAGACATGATATCATGGGTGGACAATCCCTTGAAAGTGCACAGCAAAGTAGGATTATCACTTTTGTTAGAGTCCTATATTTTTTTCTCTTTGCCACTGCACTCATTGATTAATATAAATCATGATTACTCATCTGTGAGTTGGTCAAGTCTGGGACTGGTCCCAGACCTTGAGCTAATACTGTGATTGAATAGACTTGAATAGAAAAACACATTCACTGGTGCTGTACAAAATACAGGCTATAGCATTTACTCCTTTTCAATAAAAATTTGGAAATGTATGGGTAAAAAGTAGCACAACTATCAATACAATAAAAGATCAGATCCAGCAAGAGCCCCAAGAGTCTCCAAACAATGAACTATCAACTTTGTTGACTTGGAAGGTTTTGTCAGAGGATATAACTAAGGAATGGATAGGAAGATGAAGATTGTTCCTGTTCCAAGGAGCCATCCAGCCAAAGCAGGCACCATTAGAAGATTGAACCCAGCCATTCTTTTCATGTAAGTCCCCAAAGAAAGCAAATTCTTCAACCCTCCATACTTTAATGGAACAATCACTTGATCCAGTGATAATATGACTGCCATCAGGTGAATATCCAACAGAGTTGACCCATGTCATATGCCCCTGGAATGGACCTGCCACACATTGACCAGTGTTTGCATTCCAAATTCTAATTGTCTTGTCCAGAGAAGCAGAGACAATATACTTTCCATCAGGAGAATATGCAATAGAGCTGACTGATTTTGTGTGCCCTTCAAATGGACCCACAACTAACTGCCCAGTGGCTGTATCCCAGACTCTGATGGTCTTGTCTGAAGAGCTAGAGACAACATGGATTCCAGTGGGTGAATAAGCAACAGAGTTGATCCAGTCTGTGTGTCCTTTAAATGGACCTGCAATAGACTCCCCAGTGGTTGCATTCCAAATCCTAATTGTCTTGTCCAGAGCACCAGAGACAATGCAGATCCCATCAGGTGAATAGGCCACAGAGCTGATCCAATCTGTATGTCCTTGGAATGGTCCTAGCATACACTGACCAAGGCCTGCATCCCAAATCCTAATAGTGTTGTCCCTTGAACCAGAAGCAATGTAGGTTCCATTAGGTGAATAGGTGGCACAGGTAACTGGTTTTGTATGTCCCTGAAATGAAGCTGCCACACATTGACCAGTGGCTGCATTCCAAACCCTAATGGTCTTGTCCCAAGAGCCAGAGACAATCTGAGCTCCATCAGGTGAATAGGCAACAGAAGTGACCAGATGTATATGTTCCTGGAGTGGACCTGTTATAGATTGTCCAGTTCTGGCATTCCATATCCTTGCAGTCTTATCCCAGGAACCAGAGATAATGTAGCATGAATCAGGTGAGTATGCAACAGAGATGACTGGATCTGTATGCCCCTGGAATGAACCTACAATAGACTGATGAGCAATTGTATTCCAAATCCTGATGGTGTTGTCCCTTGAGCCAGAGACAATGTGGATTCCATCAGGTGAATAGGCAACAGAGGTGACTGAATCTGTATGTCCCTTGAATGGACCTGCCACACACTTCCCAGTGGTTGCACTCCAAACCCTAATGGTCTTGTCCCTTGAGCCAGAGACAATGTGGACTCCATCCAGTGAATAAGCAACAGAAGTGACTGAATCTGTATGTCCCTCAAATGGACCTGCCACACACTCCCCAGTGGTTGCATTCCAAACCCTAATGGTCTTGTCCCAAGAGCCAGAGACAACATGGATTCCATCAGGTGAATAGGCAACAAAGAGAACTGCATCTGTATGTCCCTCAAATGGATTCACCACACATTGCCCAGTGGTTGCATTCCAAACCCTAATGGTCTTGTCCCAAGAGCCAGAGACAATGTGGATTCCATCAGGTGAATAGGCAACAGAGAGAACTGCATTTGTATGTCCCTTGAATGGACCCACCACACATTGCCCAGTGGTTGCATTCCAAGCCCTAATGGTATTGTCCCAAGAACCAGAGACAATGCAGATTCCATCAGGTGAATAAGCAACAGAGCTAACTGAAGATGTGTGACCTTCAAATGGACCTGCCACAGACTGACCAGAAGTTGCATTCCAGACCCTAACAGTGTTGTCCCAGGAGCCAGAGACAATGCAGGTCCCATCAGGGGAGTAGGCAACAGCAGTGACTGAATACATATGCCCATGCAAGATATGAACCTCTACTGGCCAACTGGGTGGATGTCCTGAGGTGGCTGAGACATGCTTTTGAAGGTGGTCAACCCAGAATTTACAAAGTGGAGAGCTGGTTGGAGTCTGGGGCATGGCAGACAAATATAGATGGGGGGTTGACTTTATGAGAACAGGTGCAAACACTTGAAGGAATTGGAATGCTTCTGATGCAAGTGTGGCAGCCTCTGGGTCCTAGTGACATTCAGCATCTACAAAAAACTATTATGGTGGATCTTACCTTGGTCCATTTTCTTAGGATGGTGCAGGCCTCTAGGGCAGATAGGATGGGTGATAGGGGGGAGGAAAGGGAAAGAAGGCTGATGGCTTCAACCCAGTAGGGGAACTTATCCTTGAAGAAGAGGGTCACCTCATTCATCAAGTCTGAGGTACACTCTGCATGTTGCAGGTGGTCCATCCAGTATAGGCAAGAGTATGTAAGGTGTGGAGGAATGGCCTTCTTTACACGAGTGGGCAGATCAGGGATGGCAGTGTTACGGACCCGAGAGTCATTGAGGTCGCACATGTTGAACTTGAGCATATTTCGCATGCATGTGAGTAATGCTTGTCCAAGATCGAGGGAATGTTGGGGTTGAATGTCAACGTGGAAAGTTAAACTGCGGGCTGAATCTAGTAAAAAGTCACGGAATGAGGTATGAAGAGGACGGATGGGCTTTTCTTCATCGAACACCCCGTCCAACAGCGAACCAAGGGGTTTGATGATGTCTCGGACGCGCAGGCGTTTGTCTAAGAGCGCGGTCAGGGACACGATAGATAGGGGTTCGTGGAGGGCGAGTACGACTGCCATCACTTCTTGGAAGCGCCGTTGAGCACCATTGCTGGCAAATAGTTGCATTAGAATGGTTCGGTAAAGCTCGTCTAGTGGGTGGATATTCTCCCTGTTGTCGAGTCCCATTACTACTTCAAACCGTTCCCTTAAGTCAAGCCCTGGGACACCAACCCCTCCTCGAATGAAGTTACATGCGCTGGTAGCCCACTGGAAGAGTCCCTCGGAATGATGGGTAAGTAGTCGGCACCACTCCTGGTTTGGCCAGATAGATTCGAGTTCTGTAGTATGTCCTTGAAGCGAGTGATAGATGAACCTTTCAATATCCTCTTCAACGACACGCTTGGGAACGTCAGTCATTTGTTTATAGACCACTCGACGCCCAATCAAAAGCTCGGCGATGATGTCGAGTTCAGGGCGGGCGGTAATGAGAAAGCGAAGATTGGTTGGAAAGGTCTCCTTGGTGACTTGCGTAGCGAGGGCACGTAGAAGCTGTTGGCGATCGGCTGGATCGCCACTCTCGTCAAGCGCGTCGATGACGATGATCGTGGGCCCCATAGGGTAAAGCTCCTCGCTAGGTCTGATGAAGAACCACTCGAGTTGCTCAAAGGGAGACTGCGACATGCGAAGTGCCCGATCGTCTTTCACGACTTTCCAGAGCGCGGACTTGTACTGCGGGTCGTGGTCAACGAGATCACGCGCAATCGTGCTGAAAAGATTCTTCGGGTTGCGGTTTGCGACGTCAGCCCTGGCAAAGCAATACGACGATCCCAGCCGCTTTTGCCCGTCATACAGTCGAGCAATCGAATGAGCCACCGCAGACTTTCCTGATCCAGCGACGCCAGTCAGAAGGCACAATCGTGGAGCATCTTCGTCGCAATTGTTGAGAACGTCACAAATCTCTCGGAGGAAGGACTCGCGCGTCCCCGGCAGGCATCCCTTGTCCTGCTGATACCTGGCACCAGGTGCGTACGGCATGTCATCGAGGATGACAAGCTCTGCTATATTGCACATCCGTGAACGACTAGTAGTCTTAAGATGTCGGACGTACCGGTGTCTTCTACGACATTTGCCCTAGGAACGTAGATTGTTCCTATCTGCAATACAACTCCCTCCAAGAATGCTGTCTTCAGTTCTCGAAATTTGTTCTCGTAAGCATCTATCCTTGAATCAATATCGGTAGTCGTGTACTTTGAAGCCCAAATCCCTAGATTGGAAATCAGTGGCAGTTATTCTGAAGTAGTGGTGACTAACGGAAGTTCTTTTGTTTGGTGTATTCGGTGATGAAGTATCCGCACTCCGTCACCTGCTGGATCAGAAGGGTGATTATCTTGACGTTCGCCTCGGTTGTTGTTAAAGGCTCGACGTCTTGAACGAACTTAACGATGTCGTTCATCGTTGCTGCTAAGCGAATGATTCGGTCGTCGCGATTTTTCTGCTTAACGAGTATCTAGGTCAAACATCATCAACGACCAGCGATACAGCGGACATCAAGCAACAGACAAACCTTGTTCGCAGCCGATAGAACAGACAAAGCCAGCGAAGCATATGGATGAATCTAGGTAACATTCAGACCATGTTGGTGTCAAGACGCTGAGCACTGAATACCTCTGAGACACTGGACATAATGTTGTTGATTTGCTCTATTCTCCGTAACAGAACAGGCCATGTGTTCTCGAAGGCCTGTACTTCGGTGATGACATTTGTACTGGTATTGACCGTCGATGCTATGGCCTCGATGGCTGGGGTGAAGCTGGATGAGTCAACTGCTTCTATCGCCCGAGTGGTGGTGTGTATCGCTTGACTAATGTCCTTGCGCAGCTCAGCAGCTAACGCAAACTTGATAATGATCCCCGAAAGATAGGGTCCATCGGAGGTATCCCCGTGCAGGGTCTCTTCGAGCACTTTGATCGCAGGACTCGCGTCAGTAGGACATGTCATACGTAATATCTTCATACCTCCATCCTTTAATTTACCTAATATCCCACCGATGGTATCTGTAAGACTTCCGACTAGCGTGTCGCTTCCGATGCGATGTTTCTGGTAAACGTTGATGAAGAGGACGGAACGATCCTCCCCGTCACTGATAACACATCCAGTCTTCTAGCGTGAAACAAGGGTGATGTACTCACAAAAAGAGGGTGTCATGCCAAGATGTTCGATTCTTCGTCTCTCTCGCGATGCTCGTGGACCTTGAAGTATCGTCCACGGAAAATTGAACATAGTATTGCCTCGCGACTGAAAGGCTGCGCCGTCTTTGAGTGCGTAGTTCGATGTCTGAAAGAAAATTTATTCGTATGCGGGAAGGCTCTAGCATCTCAACCCTAACCTTTGATGGTGATTGTTCTAGCCCTAGAACCACGTTCAGCACATTCCCAACGGGACTATCGATATACGTACACAATACCTTGGGCTGAGTTGGCTGTGTCCATAATGGTATAGGTTAAACCAGTGAGTATACGATGAGCGGGGAGAGGGGTAGTGGGAATACAAAGTCGCAGGGAACCGAACAAGCTAGCATGCGGTTCCAGTGCGGCCACAGCCGCCGCACAGACCAGCACCCGCAAGCTCCATCTCGGTCCTCGGTCCGGCCGTCCGACCGCCCAGCACCCGTGGGTCAGTACTTCAAGTCGCAGAGTATATCTTTTTTCGTCTGTGAGCGGTAGACGAATCGGAATTGTTTCACCACGTTCATTACTCTGCTTTACAACATGATTTTTATGTTATACCTCAAGAACGACACCCCTCCGAAAGTTACATATCGCCTTCTCTTCTGTCTGTTTGGTCTTTCTTCTGTTAGACTGGTGCGGGGTAAACTCATAGACGTCTTGCACCTGTGCGTGCTAGTAGCGCATCATCGATGTTCGAGGGCAATGGAATGAGAACAGGAATTGGATTAGAAAGCTTACCTTAGGGTGATATGCACCTCCATAGGTCCGCACGGTCTATTTCGCATCCTTGACAACAAAGCTATTGCAGCGGCTTGAGGCCCGTAGTAATGTAGAATATGTGACATGTACGGCAGAGGCTGAAGTTCCAGTATGGCGGTAAGGACACAAAGGGGGGATTCAAAATGCGACCCCGTCATTGAGAAGATGATCTGGCGGTTGATATGTTTCTGCATTATTCTGATATCACCATCAGCATATATGCATGCGCGCATTGAAGTAAGGTGAGCCATACGCACACCAATAATCACAACCAAACCTTCTGGTAAAACACCTCAAGAGTCTTTCTGTTTGTACGCCCTCGAGTTTGCGGTGCGTCTTGGAGTCCCGTGGCGCTTCCCCAGGGGCTCCAACCGGACGGAAATCAAGCGAAATGTCTTCGGGTGGGTGGTAATGTGTATGTTTGCCCTCAGCTTGCTCGATGGCATCGTCAATGCATGGGTGATATGGTCAACCTTATTATGCGAGAGGCATTGTCAGTCGCGTTATGCTAGCGCTTGCGGGCTAGTCGGAAACAGCCGTTCATCGGTATGTGTCTCGTCGCCGAATGTCAATACGATACAATGACTGAGCATATTCCCGGACCGCTCAAAAAAGTTAGCCTTGTCGATTCGTGGGGTCTGCGACATGCACAGAATTTGGGTTGAGGACGAAAAGGTCAACGCACATACAAGAAGTGAGAGACGAATTCAGCCGCGACTACGTACTGCGTTGTTGTCGAAAAACGCTTGAGCCATGTTCTGGATTGTGGCCGCAGTGAGCACTGAGTTTAAAAGACTATCAAAGCGGTGCGGCATTCGTCGTCTCTTCCTCCCCAGCGGATCTGTATGCCGAGATGCACTGCATCACTCTATAGCAGCATCGCGAGTAGAAGGGCTAGGTCAGTACGATGGTATGAGGTGCGAATAAATACCCTGGGACTTACACTCCACATCGCCACGCAACTCTCCTCGCACCGAGTATGCCCAATATCTTGCGTACGCGCATGCCAGTCGTCTTGGAACCTTGGATGAACTGCACCGAGACGTGGAGGGAGAAAAGACCGGGTGCCTCGACAAACGCGCGCGAGTCTACGGCATAGCAACAAGGCGGGGGTAGGTAATGTATCCTGGAATTCGCCGTTTTTACATTCGCAGTATGCGACGTCTAGCGCATCTTGTAGGGAGAACACATATGTAAAGGATATAGCACGGTGCGTTTCATCAGTTCTGGGTTCGGCGAGCCGAGGAGACGTCTTTGAACGTGGAAGGTCTGAGAGTTGGAGTGACTAGTTTGGGCGTGACGTATCGCGCAAAGTAATGAGTGACCTTGAGGGTCCTGAGAGGTAGTATGGCGCAGAGCTGGGGATGAATATGTGTACCAGGACCATCGAGGATGCCGCCGCCAGCAGGATAGAACGCTTCAATCGTTGCAAATAGCTTCTATGGCGCCGCCGTTGGGTTCGTCCATCTTGTCGTAGAGTGAATGCGTGCAAAAGCGTGCGCCAGTTTGCCAACAGGAACTCGGTGGTTATTGATTGTAATGCACACGCGAGGAAGGAGGAAACGCATTTCGATAGATTTCATACGGTACAAAGAATGGACCAAACGAAACAGCGGGAGTGAGGATCAGGCGATGACGCCAAGTAGGGGTCGATGGTTGCAAAGACTGCATGCGCGGATCAAAATAACACGACCGCGTCAACTGTAAGTGACCCGCTGCGAGCGACGTTGGAAGCACGAAATGAGGACGAGTTCGGGCGATGGTACCCGGAACGTTAAGAGAAGGGAAGCGGAGTTCAACTAGTCCCAAACATAGGAACGCGAATGACTAAGCAGAAATATGCGCGAGACTAGTCATGCACAGATACAGCGCACAAAATAATGGTTTCTCCCTTCCCCCCCTATGATGCATCTGGAACTTATCACTGAGGGCATCCCTGGCCGTGAATTAGACATGGATAATGGCTATGTAATGGTTGACTGTTTGCATAGTGAATTTGCGTTCGAAGGCCTTGACAACTCGGATGATGCTCCGCTGGACTGTTGGCAATGGTGGCCAGACGGACCACAGCTGATTGATATGCAGTTCACTAGCTTGAGGCAATGTCCGGTAGTGGTGCCATGCTAGTGTGTCACAGAGTGTGAATGGCTTGTTTCTACCGCACTGTGTATGTATCAACGGGTCCAGGGATGCCTGGAGGGCCTACTTTATGTGTTATTGAGATGGATATTCAAGTTGGACGAGGATACCAGTATGCCAGATGTTGTCATATCACTGTCATAAAACGTGACAAGTGTGGTATTGCATAAATCTCAGTGTATCAAATATCTTGTCTCCCAACGTTATACGCTATGAGATGGTCGACCGTACTACGCTCATAGCAAAGATGACGCACAAGCACACGAATTAGTGACAGGACTCACAGCGCATGAGTACACATATATGACACTCCAACGTTCCAGAATACTACAAAGCGTTCCCGCCATGCTCGTACAAGGGACCCTCTATCGTTGTCCTCCCTTTCCATGTCCATCTTGCCATCCGTGAACGACCTGATCGTAATTCGGATTAGGTTTTTGCCAATCGCATTCCGGTATCATCCCAACCCCCTACCTATTTTGATTCTCACATTTCGCCTCCGTCTTGCCTGTGAACTAGCATAAATCGATCAAGTCCGGTGGAACAAACATAAAACATACCCTCTACCTTCCTTGCTAGAAGTCCATAGATCAATCTTTTCCCGTAGAGACTCGACGATGCGCGTTGATTCTTTATAGTTTGTCTCGGTGAGGTCGTCAAATCTAGCGAGAGCATCGGCAAATGCCTGCTGAGCTACGTGGACTGCTCGGTCATGGTCGTGTAAAGCTTCATAGCAGAACACGGAAAAGTCCAGGGCCAGACGAAGACGCGAGGGATGTGTTGGTGAATGCTCCGCGACGGCGCCATTCATGGTATCCTCGTAATCACCTAGGGTCATCTGGGGCGAGAACAACGTCAACATGTAGTAGCGCCACGAGACAACGCAATCGGGTGCCGGGAGACGGTCTTTCCAACTTACATTGATAGGTGACACAGGGCGTGGCTGAAAATGGCCTGCGTAATGGAAAACAAGCTGTTTAGCACGTCATTTCTCGAGAAGTCGATCACATACGAGAACAGGAAGCGAGAAGGTGGCCATGAGTTTGAGGAGCAAAATGAAATGAAGATATACGAAGTTCGATTTGAGAATTGGTAGCGTTTCAGGGTCGTCACACTTACACTATTATCTAAATCCTTGGGACTTCTGCGTTCCGTGGCGATTCGGAGAGAGGGTATAACGTCTTCATCTTGCGGGAATGTGATCGCTGGGACATACATAAATTCTAATGAAGTGTCGGTGAGTGGCAGTACTTACATTCTCCTCGTTCACTGCAATTGAGTAGTCTTTCCACGCTAACCTCCGTCGTGTGGAGTATTTCTTCTCTTGCTTTTTTTGAGATAGACCCAGAAGGCGCACAGATCGAAAGGCGGAGCGTGGTAGACAAATCAGATGGGCTGAAAGTCGTCAACGCCAAACAGCAGGCAAGGCTAAGGGAAATCCCACAGTAGAATCAGGTCGTCCCACTCTACAGCTTTTTCCGCCGCTACGGGCCTATTGCTTGTCCTCCATTTCGTGCCCCCGGACTGGATTGACACATAGCATTCGGTAGGAGTCTGTCCAAGACCAACAGTTAAATGATCACCAAGGATATCTGTGGGTTATCTATTAGGATTCTACAAGAACATTGGCAAATATATAACCTACGTGTAATGACGATCCGAGGGTGGTCACTCTCCGACTGCACCTGAGGTTCTAGGACCGCTTCCTTGCTTGGCATCTTCTCCTCGTCAACGGACGAAGGCCGATCAGCGTTCGAAGGTTGGCCATCATACATAGGTTGACTTCTCTCCCCAAGCGGTTGCCTAGTATCCTGCACGGAGTCTCCATGTTGAACATTCGGATCTTCGGGAGTCTTCCCCGTGATGTCCCCGATAGCACTCGAGTTCTCGCCTTCGCCTTGCTCGCCCATTGGTTCTATCATTCCTGTGAACAAGCGAGTCTACTTGTCATAGAGATAAAACATACGTCCTTGGTCCTCCATCCTCCAGCGAGCAACATTATCACGCAGCAATTGCATGACGAGCATTGAATCGTTATAATCCTTTTCAGAGAGGTTGTCCAGGAAGGTATGTGCATCGTCCAACGCTTGCCGAGCCACACGCACCGCCCAGTCACGGGTGTGCAAAACCTCATAGTAGAACAGGGAAAAGTTCAAAGCAAGATGAAGGCGGATCGGATCCGTTGCTCGAAGGGAAGTGGCGATACTCGTGGCAGCCTCGTAAGCAGCCAAAGCACTCTGGATACTCTGCTGGCGTCTGGTATCGGCCTCAAAGTCAGACAAGTGGCGGTGGCAATTGCCAGCCCTGCAACACTAAGAATGAGACATTTCTTTTGGTGCAGGGAAAAGACTCGCATCTGGCCATAGAAAACAATAGATTCCGTCAATTCAGCTGAACGAATGAGGTGCGACTCGAGGATATCAAGAACTTTGTCACAAATCTTGACAATTTCGTCTTCGAGCTTCTGTCTGTCGCGCTTGACCAAGGCTAGGCTGGCCGCGTCGCCCTTGTCCTGCTCTTCTTGCTCAGCTAATGATATAGCACTCAATGATGCACGACGAGTAGCAATGAAATTTTCATATCCAGCCGAGAAAACGTTGCGCTCCTCGGTAGTAAACTTCTGGTCCAAAAGAGCAATATCCTTCATACGATTGAACATTTCTAGCGAGGTGCATGAATACACGCATGCGAGAGGTATTGAACCAGGAAGTAGGTGACTTGCCTTCCCAGCGCTTATTTGCCTTAGCAGCCTTAGCAAGATGGAGTGATTCTTCGCGAGATCTGGAATTCTATAGGTTGTAATATATTCAACATATTTTGCCACGAACTGATAGGATAAGCAGCGGACTCGTCGACGTACCATAGGTGATCCACAAAGCAACTAAAGTAGGCTGTTTAACGAGAAACCAGATATTAGCCCTATGTATTATTTAACAAGCCCAGTACATACAGCACCAAAGGGAAATCGTGAAAGAAGCCGTGAACAGGTCGTGGAGCGATCCAACGAAGCGGAGGCAGAATTAGAGTCTGAAGCCAAAGTGTGATTGATGCTTACAGAATGATCGACCCATTTTCTGCGCTCCGTGGTGATAAGAAGGGAAGGACAAGAGGGTGCCTCGGCATCTTCTCCTTTCAAAGGGAACGTGACCACTGCAGATATGTAAAATATAATGAAAAAAAAAATACGAGGGAAATAGCACTCACGTTCTCTTTGTTCGCTATAACTAAGCAGCTTTTCCATACTAAGCTCTAGGGTGTGCAGTGTTTCTTCCATTGCCTTCTCCTGAACGAGCTCACAGACTGAGAGGCGGAGCACAATAGACAACTCAGATGGGCTAAAAGTCGTCTACATCAGCCAGAAGACAAGACCAACGGAAATCTCACAGTAGAATCTGACAATCCCACTGCGTAGCTTGTCCCTGTACTACGGATTCATTCTTCGTCCTTTGCTTGGTGGCCCCACCTTCCACTTCTACATAGCATTTGGTCATAGTGCGTCCGTAACCAACAGTTAATTGATCACCCCGGATACCTGCAAGGTATTTTGTAAGGATCGACAGGAACATCGTAAATATATAACGCACTTGTGATGACAATCCAAGACCCGGTATTAGAGGATTCGGAGAGCTTAGACTCCAGGCCACCCGGTGCTTCATGCTCGTTGCCTGGGTTGACTAAAGACGCCCAAGACGCGAAATGAGATAAATGAAACATTTAGCCAAGCTCCTTCGCTATGGAAAGTATCCGTGTTAGGGTAACCCGTCATGCTATAGCATTAAAACACCCACCCTTACCTCGCAAGTATACAACACCTGAGACATGTCATCAAGCAGCTGCTGGATGCCTGTGAGCATGTGCTTACCATCCTGCGAGTCGAAGGAATAATTTTCTGACAAGAACCACTCCATGTAGCTTTCTTGTACCAGTTCATCAGGTTCTAACTCTCCCTGAGTATTGAGGTCAATGAGAAACGACAAAGACTGGAGATGAGTGGTAACATACTCTTTCAAGCAATGCCATCCATTCACTGTCATGGGTAATGGCAACAGAGGCACTCGGATCCTGGTCAAAGATTGAGCTGTTGTACGAAATAGTATGTCTACCTTGGCGCAAACCTGACTCAGCAAATGACCATTGATGACATCAGAGTAGTGGAAGGGCTGGCAACAGATTTAGCTATCATATCTGAATTCGCCATGGTTGTACCCACCTCAGATAGCCTAGCTAGGGTGTGACTAGGTTTTGGTGTTCCCCTCGTCCGAGAAAAACACGGTAAGAACGAGAGACAAGTATTTTGAGCTTCTTCGGCAGGCTTGAGTTGAGGGAACTCCGTGACCTCCCCGAGTGAGCTATCCCTGAAAGTGATCTTGAACCCTCTTAAAAATACAGTCTGATTAAGCTCCCCGTTATGACCGTCTTTGGGCCCGGGTTTCCAGTCCCCGTTCGAGTGTGAAGATTTCCATTGATAACTGGAGGAGGCGCCGCTTTTCTTTGTCACCCTGATTGACGCCGTAATGCCTTCAGCTCTTGGTACTGCATCCCGGAATGACGCGAGTAACCAAGAGTTGGTTTTGTAGAATCCGGTAATGAGATATAGGGAATGCATGAAAGGTTCGCTGGCGAAACGAGCCCAATTCGAAGCATGCTTGCTCACTAATTCATAAAACTGGCCGTTGGACCGGAGCTCACAGAGTGTGGCACCCTCTGGAAGGATGAGAATCGCGCCCTCCGTGGAGTAGGCAGTAAATTCGTATACAATACTAGAACGTCGAATAATCATTCAGTGTACTCATTTGTTCCGACTTCGGCCAAAAAAACATACCCATCTGGGGGTTCGAGATTCTGTTGGATGGTACTAGTACAGATAACAGAATGAGCGGGAATGTCCTCCGAATTGGCATACATGTCTTCGTCATTTAGGCTGATGGGATTGTAAGGTGGTGTGTCGCAATAACGTTTATTAAGTTGGTGGTCATGCGGTTTGCAAATGTTGAAGAGGAAGTCGAACCCGCGCTCTGGATGGACAATGCCGACGTCACCGATTTGCAATCCACCTTGTCGGTCGTCACTCGGCTCAGGTTTCCACAGAGGGTATCCGTAACGTGTTGGAAGACATTTGGCATACACATCTTGCGCGGAGCGGTCCATACCTTATAGGGAGAGAAAGAGCACGGTGGTGTCAAGGTGGTGTGATGCCACTAGTAGGCGCATGCTGCTGGCAACTCATTGACTAATCCGAGCTTATACTATTGTTGATTACAATCGATTCTATTATCATCCATACCTGCTATTTACTTATAGGAATTATCCAACCCCCCATTCGCAGCAACCTACTTGCCTCAAGGAATGACCATTCCCTCAAACAGACCGTCCCGTCCTCTACTGTTTTCCCACCCTACCTCCCCCCAAGTGTCTAACTGACATGGCAACCACGTGTATCACTTCCCTCTCTCAGTTCATAAACACTATACTTAGTACGAAGGACACATTCGAATACAGGACAGAATACTGCCAACGTGACGCTTATCACCCAAGGCATACATGACTCGCTCTCCATGGGGCCGATCCACAAATTCGATAGGCTACGCTAGCACCAGACTCGCAGACGTATTGGATTGGTCTCAAAGAACGGCAATGTGTTGATCCGAGCAGGTATAGACCAGACGAGGCTTCACATACCCTTGGTCATTCGGCTACCACATGAGGTATGGGTTGGTGTAGCAGATGGCAGGTGGACCCGTTAGCCTTGGTTTGGTCGTGAGTCATTAGGCCTCGACTATGCAAGCCCGTATCTCACTCCGGTCAAGGACTACAGGTGAGGCATGATGCATCCTCAGTTCTGCGTTAGGATCTGATGACAATTTGTTAGCGTCGTAAAATAAAGAGCATTCATAGCACCGCGGCGAAGGCAAGTTCGCTCGCAACCGAGGCAGTCGCGAAAGTATTCACAGAGTCGGGCTATGCCACTTCGTGCGCATCTACTTAGGTGGATGGCAAGTTGAGCGTGGTTCTGGCTAGTTCTGGCCGTCACTGCATGGGAGCAAGTAAATGCCAGTGGGAACTCGAAAGGATCCACCCTACTCGGCTGCCCTGGGGAACGTACCTCTTAAGGTCTTTGCTGGCTGTAGCGGTCAGGCCCACTGAGGAGAGCTTTCGCAGGCTCAAAATTGACCCTATATTGCCCCTTTATCCATCCATGCGTATACCGTGTGGAGTACCACTGTACGCAGTCCTAATTTTTGGTTAAAGACGACCGACGAGTGTAACAAATGGATTAACAGCCCTGGTTACCCTCCTCCGCACACAATCTAAGCCAAGCTGCAGCTTTGCCACTCCCTGGGCTTCCAACTTGTTAGAAATTGGCATAAGCAACTTGAAGTTAGACTCCACAGTCAGAACGTGACAGTATGGCTCGATCTTGACAAAGTGCGCAACCTGCGTACCAGTCTCAACGGGTCGTTGGCCTGTGGAGTGGTATGGCCTACGTTCGCGTAGACTCGCTCTTTCTCAGAATCCAAACGCTGAGCATGCACTGACGGCGCGTCACTTCAAACCGATTGAGTATTCCCTGCCACCGCTATTAGAGGACTTGCTCGCATCGTTGACGATTACTGTTCGTAAAGACAGCCTCGAGGACCTTTCCAAGAGGAATGGCATATCGTCGAAACGTTGACAAGTTTGCATAGTGTATTTTCGTGAGGTGTACGAATACACCCATGAGCGGGGCGGTATCCAACGAATGGGATGGGATGGAAAAATGTCTACATCAATTCGTCGGTGAGTGGCTGCTTGCGTAGTTGCAACGCTTAAATGTTCACGTTGACCGCGTCGCAGAACGAAGTCCGTTGCAAGTTGTTGCATGGATGTTACCTGAGGGTGGCTGAGGGGGTCATTTGTACAGCGAGTTTGGTTCGTTCTAGCACCATCGTCGCAGCTATCACGTAGTTTTGCGCAATCCACAGTGAGCTATTAGCCAGGAGATATAAATTCAAGCGATAACTCCGGCCGAAATTTGTTACGACTGTCAGAGGACTGTACGGGCGGGTCGCAGGTCACAGAGGGCGCTGTGACCGCCCGCATTCGGAAGGGGGTTGTCACAGTAATGGTGTGACCGCCTCGCTGCCCCATCAGCGCCCAGCACCCCGACTTTCAGTGCCCGTTCAGCTCGGCTTCGTAACCCGACAGTATACAACTTGAAGCGCAGTTTATAAAATTTTTATTTGATTAAGGATACGCAAGTACTAATACTATCATTCTTTCTATCGCCTGGACAAATTCACCTTCCAGAGTTCACACAGATGCAGCGCTTGCGTAGGCTGCTTCCCTGGAAAGAGGGAGGTAGCACAGGACTAGGGGGTAACCTGCCTCCAGGCCGTCTTGGAGCTACCTTCATTATTAGCTGAAAAATTGTTACAGAACGCTCGCAGCGCAGAGACAGCGGTCCGACTGTCCATGCCGCAGAACCATATGATATCAATACCCATGGGCCTCTAGTAACGTCCTTGGTCTTTCTTACCGATGGAAAGTACATTGTGGGCGGCTGCGAAGATGGATCAATTCGACAATGGAGGGTGAGCGATAGGTGCGAGATAGGATCAACAATGAAGTCCAATGGTGCGGTGAAGTCTATAGCTGTATCATCGGACGGAAAGTGGATTGCAAGCGGAGGAGTTGATTGCAAGGTGACGATTTGGGATGCATCCAGTCTGAACCAAAATATTGGCAGGCCACCTAAGCTATACAAGACAGAGGCGGACGTCACGGCACTCGACATCTCGCCCGACTCATCGTGCATCGCGGCTGGATCGCAAGATGGATCGGTGTTTGCTTGGTGTTTGGAGAGCGGGGAATATGTCTCAGGTCCATGGAGACACCCGAAATCGGGGGTTTCTTCCGTCAAGTTTTCTCCAACAGGCGATCAGCTCGCTTCAGCATGCCATGCCTTGGGTCGTGATTCGATCTGCATTTGGAACATCTACACTGGTAACCAGGTAGCATCTCTCTCGGCTAATAATATGCCGACTTGCTCGCTCGCCTGGAGTCGCGATGGCCAACTACTTTTTGCCGGGGGGCCACATGCTTCAATCAAATGTTTCAATGTCGCGGAACGATCTATTCTATCAGATGTTAATACCCGGTTTTTTGATTCCGTGACCTTTCTTTGCATCTCCAACAGCGGTCGCTTTCTCGTGGCTGCCACAACGTCTTATCGTTCTCTCAGCCTTTGGGATGTCGACACGCTTCAAGAAATCCGGCCAACTCTTCTTCCACGAAGTGAAGCACCCACTGTAGCTATATCACCGGATGACCACCATCTCGTTGTTGCAAATAACGAGAAGATCTCTATTTGGAGCCTCTCCGATGTTGTTCCAAGGTCCTACTTCTCTCATGTAAGTATACTGTTTCACGATCTCAATGGACTCTACTGATTCTTGTCCCTCTTCTCAGCGTCTCGCACCCTCTCTGGGAAATTCCAAGCATGTAGGTTGATTCACATTGATTCAGTCATCTACGTCACTCATCCGGTGGCTGCGAAATGTAGTTCACGTATATGAGTCAAACGGTCCATGAGACATGGAGACACGGACAATTGGAAGAAGTGGAGAGAGTCTTGTCGGACGAAATCACAAATTCGGATTGCCCAGAGTTTCGCGCATATTCGCTTGCCAACCGCGCTCTTGTTCGAGCGCGACTGGGAAAATGGGCCGAAGCACTGGAGGACGCTCAAATGGTAACTTGGGCACTTCTTTCGAGACACGTCGACTGATTTGATTACCAAAGGAGTCAAATGATGCCCATATACCGCTGATAACTCATGTCGCCAAGGGTTTTACTCTTTTTGGGCAAGGAAACCATCAGGGGGCGACAGTGGCGTTCGACTCTGCGCTTGACGTTTGCGATGACAACGCAAAAGCATTTGTTGAACTGATCAAGGTAAGATGGATCGTATTACACCACGTAGCTTCTGAATTGATGCTTCGCGTAGCTCATTATCCTGTTGGAGGTCGAACACGAAAATAAAGTGGAGAGTATCTGTCCGGAAACTAGTTGTACTCACAATGTTAGATCCCTCCGCTCCGCAGTTAAGGTGAGCACTCCTCGATGCCCCGGATGTTAGTATCGTTAATATTGCATTCAGGCGCGGATGCTCCTTCCCCTCGCTGAACATCACATGAAGGAGGAGTGCTATTGTAAAGCGATAAGGATTCTGGAAAAAGCAGATGTTCTCTGCACGTTCAACCAAGTCCCAGAGCTAAGGACGATTACGCTAGTAAGACGCTAGTGTGTTCTAAGTGCCCCGCTCACGTTCCTGAAGATTTTTGGTTGGACCTTCAACGATCTGAAAAGTACAATTCAGCAGCAAAGATGCAAAGTCTTGTCCGCGTCCGGCTCCATGCATGAGGCGATACCTGCCTTTCTTGCGATGCAAAGTGGCTTGAAAGGAGGGGTGAAAAAGATAATAGAAGCATCCGAATGGTTCCGCAGTAAGAGTGCCCATACCAGGTCAACATGGACAGTCTAAAAACTTGTGATTAGGTTTCATTCAACAGTGTCTTGAGGAGTCTCAGCGCTTTGGGGGAAAAGCCATGGACAATAAGGATTTTCACGTCGCCATCGATTGGTACTCTAAAGCGTTGCGCCTCAATCCAGCATCCCCAGAACAAATTTTCATGAAATGCAGTGAAGCATATGCAGCGACAGAGTCGTGGAATGATGTATTGAGGAATGCAGACGAGGTACACTTGCTCTATGATGCATTCTCGCAAAGTACAAATACACTAATAACCTTCATCTAGGTTATTACAAGGAACCCTTCACTACCTCGAGCCTACGCAATGAAATGTCTTGCACTCCGAAATCTCAAACTGGATGATGAGATCGTCAAGACATTGGACGGGCTACCTCATGGTCGTCAGTATAATTTTTTCCCGTCCGTCAGAGATGTCCATTAAGATTAGTATCTTTTGTAGAACTACGTGATCAGTATATGCTTGCGAAGGGGATCGTTGACAAAACTGTCAATGAGACCCTCGACGATGTCCCATTCAGAATGATAAACACCGAGACTGGGCTTCTTCTCTGCCGGGACTCATGTTTAAGAAATGCGTTTGAAGATGACCCAGATTTTTGGAATCTCGTATTGCCACCCACGGAGTCTGTAGACACCGCTCTCATCAAGCGTGTTGTCAAGGAGTTTTTCCGATATGTGATGTTCTCTCACAGATGGCGAAGTGGAGAACCTCTGTACAATGATGTCGGGGACCAATCCGTCTACGATCTTCCGAATAACCTTTCGGAGGATAGCAAAGCTGGGTTTGTCAAGCTACAGATGTTCTGCAAAGCCGCTAAAGAGGCTGGGTACCATTGGGCATGGAGTGATACATGTTGTATCAACAAAAATGACCTCGAGGAACTTCAAGTATCCATCAACCGAATGTTCTATTGGTACCGTTACTCTTCTCTCACCATTGTTTACCTCTGGGATGTACCGGATTCGTCGGATCCTGAAGGACTGAAAAAGAGTAGATGGTTCACACGAGGTTGGACGCTACAAGAGTTACTCGCGCCTGTTGTTATTCGATTCTTCACTGCCGACTGGAAACTGTACAAGCACAGCTTATGCCCCTCTGACTCAGACAACCACAAACAGTCTGACCAAATAATGAAGGACGTAGCAAGCATAGTTGGACCAGGGGTATCTCGCGACGATCTATGCTCTTTTCTCCCTGGTCCGGAAAACGTACGTTGGAAACTCCACATGGCATCAAAACGCGAGACCACAAAGCACGAAGACTCTGCCTACTGCCTGTGTGGTATCTTTGGGGTCTTCATGTCCGTGACGCCAGGCGAGCCGCTGTATCACATTCTCGAACGACTGCTCTTGGACGTCATCGATAGTTCCAAGTCGGGGGATGTCGGGTGTTTAGCTTGGGTGGGAAAACCATCGGACCGAAAGAGCTGGCTGCCCACCGAAGTGAAGGCATACAAGAAGGAATGCCACACTCCAGCATCTATCAAGGAGGAGGAGATACAGACAATAGTGTCGCAGTTGGGGTCGGATGAACAGGAGCAAGCAGTCGCACTTTATCACAAGTTAGCAAAACAGCAGCCTTTCAGAGTGGGATTGGAGACGGGCGGGCGTCTTTGTCTGCCTTGCATCGTGTTCCACGTCATCGACTTCGTTCCGAAGAGCGATGGCTCTGACTCGGACGCTGACGTCTATATCGCCAAGGCTAAATGGCTCAAAGACACGGAGGTCCGTACGGCACATGAATTCCCTCATGGGAACTTGTTACTCGTGTGCCCCTGGATTCATGAACTCCTTGGTCTCGATGATTTATGTGAGAATTCTGAGCTGTTAACGCCCTCCAGTTACTCACCTACCCAACCTCCAGCTCCATTGGATGAACGCATGAGAGCTCTCGGGTTCTTTGCCCGTCTTAGGCAGCGCATGACGGCACTGTTACTCTCACCTGTAGGATATTCACATAGGGAGTACAAGCGGGTTGCGACGGATCACGAGATTATCATACAGTTGTGCAGAGGGGTCCCTCTAGATACGATAAGTGTCGATGTAGTAGAAATAATCTGAATATAAGATGTTTAGCAACTGCATAGTCGCGATGAAGTCGAAGCTTTAGGTTGTTCAACGAACAAATACAAGTACCAGACCACGAGGGCTGTACCATAGTGCTACGACAGTGTACTGGGCGTCCGTCAATGGCTGCCGACATTTTTCCTGGAAAAAATTGGGATATGGCTCCCGTGACATGGTACTTTGTGTAGTCTGGTCACTAGACTACAAGAACAGGGCGGGCCAACATCATGCCCATTTCCCACGGTGCACATCATACGCTTCTCGCTCTCTAACGACCTCGTCCGCCGATTCGTGCCTCGCCAGGACGCAGATGCACAGACGGGTGGGACTAGTCAAAGCAACCCGGGGCGTCGATCTGAGCCAGCATGGACCGGCTGAGGTCGTGCATACCTGCCTGGAGTTGGCCACTTTAATTTTGTCGTTTCGTTGGCCTTGGTTCGGTCGTTGGCCTCGTACCTCGGTTTGTACTAGGGACTACAGGTGAGGCTCGACGCGCTATTTTGTTGCGTGTTTGGATCTGACGATTCACGCAGCGCGTAAAACCCCACCGTTACTTTGTCGAGCTCCTCGACTCGTATCGTGTATGGTGCCTCCTGGC
>JBBPKJ010000350.1:0-28317 GCA_038089195.1 Brasilioporus rufonigricans
CTCCAGAAAGTCACACCAAAACCTAAACTACCCCCCCTGAACGGCCCCCTCCACGACGCCCGCTACATCGAACACACACATGCCCACCACGTCCCCCCCCTTAAGCCCTCTCTCCTCGACAACCCAAAATCTCCCGTCGCCAACCTGGCCGCCGCCCTCTCCATCCCTCTCAACTACCAGTTCGCCGATCTTTTCGACTCTGCCGCAAGTCGTCACATCATCCGGTCTGTCCTTCCCCTCCCTCCCCCTCCTCCCGCTCACACCTCTTATAGCTGCTCCCTCCGCCTCGACACTGTCCCCCCGGTCACCGCTATAGGCGACAACACGGACAAAAAGTCCGCAGAGCGTCTCTGTGCTCTCTCCGCACTCTACCAACTTCACAATCTTGGCATTGTCTGTGCTCTTCATTCTTCCCCATGCTCTACGACTGACCCGTGTCTAGCTCGACAAGCCTTCCAAGTCGGCATCACGCGCCCCCACTCCCCCACCCCAGCTCACCTTGTCCGATGGCTCTGTCGTCTCCTATGAGCGCGCACGCAGCTTCATGGACTACTACTGTCGTCTCTACAGCTTCTCTAAGCCCGACATCGACTATCAACAGGCCCATGTCAAGCACGCCAATCCTACATGGGAAGCCGTCATGTCCGTAGATGGCCGTCGCATCGGCATGGGTGCCGCCTCCACGAAAAAAAACGCGCAAATCCAATGCTACCTCGACGTCACCCACTATCTCGAGAGCTGCGATCCTGCTCTCTGGACGCGCTACCTCACTGCCGCAAAGTCAGGAAAGGACCTCGGTCTCGCCCCAAAGGTCGCTCTCTCCATTAGCGATACGCTCGCCGATGACATCGTTGGCCTCTACTCCGATATCAAACGAAGCACGCTGTACAGAAACAGGCCCGCTTCAAACCAACCCGCCACGGTTCTTCAACCACTCCTCGCCACCCCCTCCTATCCTCGCCACTATCCTCATCACCTCGCTGCTATCAGGTCTGCAGAGCTCGACAAGAGACGACAGGCATACCTCCATGATCCAACATCCGAGAAAATGCGATCCATGCGCGCAGCACTACCCATCTACACCTGTTCTCGGGAGCTCCTCGCCCACATCGCAAGCAATGATGTCACCATCTGCATGGCAGCTACCGGTTCTGGCAAGACCACACAGGTCCCTCAACTGATTCTGGACGACTATATTGATCGTGGTCAAGGCGCACATTGCAACATCATTTGCACTCAACCTCGTCGTCTCGCGGCACTCAGCGTTGCTCACCGCGTCGCAAAGGAGCGAGGCGAGCTGATCGGATGTGGTTCTGTTGGTTATAGCGTTCGTTTCGAGTCAAAGCTCCCCGAAGATCACGGTTCCATCACTTTTTGTACTATCGGTGTCTTGCTCAGACGTCTCCAGTCTGCCATGTCCGAGGGTGGTTTCGTAGCTGCAAAACTTGACCAAGTCACTCATATTTTGGTCGACGAAGTACACGAACGCGACGTCGATACGGACCTTCTCCTTGTCGCGCTCAAGCGCCTCATGGAAGACCGCAAGACACGCAATCTTCCTCTCAAAGTCGTGCTCATGAGCGCCACCATTGATTCTCGTTTATTCCAAGATTACTTTCCTGACACCGCCGGTAACAAGGCGACCGTGATTGAAGTCCCTGGTCGCACTTTTCCTGTCGAGAGATTTTTCTTGGAGGACTTTATTGGCAACATGAAGGCACAACCCGAGCTTGGCTGGACGTTCAATGACGAATCTGTCTCCAGGTATCTTGCTCGGGAAGAGGCGTACGTCGAGCAGAATCATATTACTGTTCCATCGTCGTCTTGCCAACCCTTGGTTGATGATGAACTGGAACTGCCTGCCCCTCTTGTCGCTGCCACTGTCTCGCACGTTCTTCAACGGTCCGGTTCTGGACACGTCCTCGTATTTCTTCCGGGATGGGAAGAGATATTGTCTGTGCAACGAATCTTGTTGGATGGTAGGCTTCCACTCGATTTCGGCGACCAAACAAAGTATAGCATCCACGTCCTACACTCGACGATACCCCTTGCGGAGCAGCAAGTCATCTTCGATCCCCCTCCAAAGGGCATTCGTCGTATCATCTTGGCGACCAATATTGCCGAGACCTCGGTCACGATCCCCGATGTTGTCTGTGTCATTGACACCGCCAAAATCAAGGAATTACGCTTTGACCCTGATCGACATATATCTTCCCTCGTCTCGGCATGGGTTGGCTCGTCAAACCTCAACCAGAGGGCCGGACGTGCTGGTAGGCATCGTCCCGGAGAATACTTTGGTCTCTTGAGCAAAACTCGCGCCACGAACCTTCATCCCCATCAGACGGTCGAGATGAAACGTGTAGATCTGAGCAATGTCGTTATGCACATCAAGGCCTTAAGCTTCCCCGGAATGGAGGTCGAGGAAGTTCTCGCGGCCACAATTGAACCCCCTGCAGCTGACCGCGTTGCAGCCGCTATGAAAGCCCTACAGATGGTCGGCGCTTTGGACCATCGAAAGAATTTAACATCGCTTGGTCGCGTCCTCCTCCAACTGCCGGTAGATGTGCAGATGGGTCGTTTAGTCCTGTATGGTGTCTTCTTCCGTTGTCTCGACAAGGCACTCGCCCTGGCCGCGATCCTCACCAACCGAGATCCTTTCTTCTCGCCTATACATCTCAAAGCAGAGGCGGCCGCCGTCAAGGCTACATGGTCTCCAAGGGAATTTAGATCCGATGCATTGACGATATTGAACGCTTTTGATGCGTGGTACGAGATGTACCGCAATGGCGAACATGCCCGGGCGTCCCGGTTCTGCACTGACAATTTTCTCTCCAAGTCCACACTGGTACTGATTGCTAGAGTTCGAGGGCATCTCCTGCAATCGCTATATCAAGCCGGGGTTATCGATGCACCTGAAGGCGTCATCTATGGTCGAGCACGCAACCGCGAGTGGATGGTGCCACCCGCACTCAATGCTCACGAAAATTCCCTTCCCTTGCTTGCTGCTCTTGTTGCTGTCGCGACCCAACCCAAGTTTGCTGTCCGGACGGGTGAGATGACCTTGCGCACTCAGCACGACAAGGTCTGGCTCCTCGTCATTGCTGTCGTGCTTATCCGCTGATCGGATCCTATAGATGACTTTCATTCATCCGAGCAGTGTGAATCACCGCAAACACATCAAATCGTCCGAGGATGACACCTCTTTACTCCAGGGAGAGAAGCAAATATATGCCTATGCGGAGAAACGGCAGAATCTCACCGTCGCAGGCCAAACCCCGCAAATGTACCTCATCAACACGACGCGTCTCGATCCCATGACCTATCTGTTATTTGGTGCGAATGATATTCAAGTCACTGAACGCGGGCTTGAATGTGATGAATGGTTGCCTATCGTCGGAAATTTGGACATTCTGGATGGCATCCAGCACTTGAAGACCATGATGGAAACCTGCATGTTGCGAGTATTTGAGGGTATTCACATGAGCAAAATGCGCACCAGATCTCATCTCACGGGCATACCCGCTCGCGAGGATGAAGCGGGTGAAGAAACGCTGAAGCAAGACCTTTCTCTGTCTCCACGAGAACTGTCTGATCTAGATTCGATCACCCGGGATATCGTGCGGATACTGAATCGCTACAGTAACGAGCGAATATCTACACAATCGGCGACTAGCTCCCGGAATGCGACACCAATGGTGTCCCCCGCATTCTCCACCAGCAGACTACCAGGATCGAAATCGGGATATTCCACACCATTTGGTGTCGGTTCCGCATACAACTCACGGCCTGGCACACCAAGTCGGCTCTCGCGTAGCTTTTGTTCATGATTAAACCAGCGTCGCGGACAAAATCATTATAGCATACTATCCCACCCCCATTGTCATGTACCCTAATATCCGTTCTAATGCTGGAACCTAATGCAAATACTCGAGTTGTTGATCGTGACCCTGCGCTCTTCCTTTCACATAAGCACACCTGTGATCCCTGTCCGACGAGTTGCCGGCCCGTTGTTCAACACACTCGTAACTGAGCGTGTGGCATAGGACAAACTACTGACAAGCCTATTTGTTCAGCCACTACGACAACCCCGGCAAATCCGTCTAGGAAATCACTTGAATCCTGTAAGGATGGCTGCCAACATGCGTGGTTTAACCCAGGCGAGTCTTGTTCGTCCTGTCAAATGCGATTTTCCGACTGATGGTATCTCAGTTCATCGCGGACATCCGTGGGGCACGGGTGCGCGAATTAGAAGAGAAGAGGATAAACAAGGAGATGGCGAATATCCGCAAGAAGTTCAAAGGTCTGAGATGTCTCCAGACGCCATCGCATCCTCCAGGCTCACAGAGTACTCCCAGACGGAAACCTCGATGGTTATCAGAAGAAGAAGTGAGCTCAGGAGCGTCATCGTCCATTCCACGTTCAATCTGAATTCCCGTGTCTCCAGGTATGTTGCGAAGATCATCTTTACATATATATTGGGCTACAAGGTCGACGTGGGACACATGGAGGCCGTCAACCTTATATCGAGCTCCAAGTATTCAGAGAAACAGATCGTATGGTCTCGAGTGTTTTACTTTTGGATCTTATCTTACATGCCGACAGGGATACCTTGCTGTGACGCTTCTCATGCACGAGAACTCAGATTTCCTTCGTTTGGTCGTGAACTCGATACGAAAGGATCTTGACGAGAACAACGAGGTCAACAATTGCCTCGCCTTGCACGCAATCGCAAACGTCGGTAGTAGCGAGATGGCAGAGGCTCTTTCGGAAGATGTGCACAGACTTCTCATTTCACCGTGAAATTTATTTTCTCTCAAAAAACCTAACCACTCATGGTCCCATAGGACTTCTCAAACGTTTGTCAAGAAGAAAGCAGCGTTGACACTGTTGCGACTTTACCGGAAGCATCCTGAAGTCATTCCTGCAACAGAATGGGCGTTGCGCTTGGTATCCATCATGGATGACCCGGATTTGGTATGTTGCCAAACCGTCTTTCCTTCCACGCGTCTGACAAACAATCCACTGTGCAGGGTGTCGTTTTATGCGTGACAAGTTTGGTTATGGCCCTCGCTCAAGACCATCTTGACGCCTTTGCGGTGTGTTATACCAAGGCTGTTGATCGTCTGTATCGTGTGAGTACGTCGTACTATCGTGCTCCGAGAGAGCGAGTTCATGTTTTCGTAGTTGGTCATCCAACATGAGTACTCGGCAACATACGCTTACTATAAAGTTCCCACTCCGTGGTTGCAAGTGAAGCTTCTACGACTTTTACAGTATTATCCCCCGACAGGTGCGTGCCAGCCTTCCTCACCAAGCGTGCCGCCCAACGCGATTCGTAGAGGATCCCGCGCTTCGCAATGCGCTGAACGAGGTTCTTCAGACGATCATGAGTAACAGCGCCGAACCTTCGAGAAATGTGCAGCACAACAACGCTCAGCACTCAGTCCTTTTCGAAGCCATCGGCCTCGCCATTCACTTGGACACCAACTCACCCCTGGTCGACATGGCTGCTGTTCTCCTGGCTCGCTTCATCTCCTCCAAGGAAACGAATGTTCGGTACCTCGGCTTGGATACGATGGCTCATCTCGCAGCACGCGCAGATTCCCTCGATCCGTTGAAGAAGCACCAAGGCACTATTATTCTATCCCTTCGCGACAAGGATATCTCTGTTCGGAGACGTGCCCTAGATCTACTCTACAGCATGTGTGACGTCGATAACTCGGAATTGATCGTCGGTGAACTCCTCCGATATCTCAAGGTTGCAGACTATGCATTGCGGGAAGAAATGGTACTCAAAATTGCCATTCTTACTGAAAAGTATGCGAGCTCCTACAAATGGTATGTCGATACCATATTGCAGCTTATTAGTGCTGCTGGCGACCATGTTGGAGATGAGGTGTGGTATCGAGTGGTGCAGATCGTTACCAACACAGAGGATCTACAGGAGTACGCTGCAAGAGTTGTCTTTGAGCATCTCAAGACACCTGTCGCGCACGAGAGTCTGGTCAAAGTGGGAGGTATGATACACGACTCTCGACTATGTTGCAACTCTGACTATCGGTTTGATAGGCTATATCTTGGGCGAATATGGCCACCTCATCGCAAACGAACCAGGATACAGCCCTGTCGAACAATTTCAAGTACTGCATTCGAAATCACAATTCTGCGTGGCCCCCACACGTTCTCTCCTCCTTTCTACTTATATCAAATGGGTCAATGTCTTTCCAGAACTCAAGCCCCAGCTTATCAATATTTTCGAACGCTATAGGCACGTTCTTGATGCAGAGCTTCAGCAGCGTGCCTGCGAGTTCTATGCACTCGCATGCCGACCAGATGACGACGAAGTGCTGCAGAATGTTTGCGAAGAGATGCCTCCGTTCCCACCCCGGGTCAGTACATTAATGAGTCGACTAAATCGCAAACTCGGTGATACGGAAGACAAACGGACTTGGGTACATGGGGGAAAGGAAATCAACCTCGAACGCCAACTCACGAAACCTCGAACGACCAAGAGCAAAGATGCGGTTCTAAACACTTTGGCTTCCGCTTCGGGCACATCAGATGCGGATGGCGTGATGAATTCGCTCGCTGGGCTAGACTTGTCTGCGAGCAGTCATCCTCCAGTATCCGAGGCAGTTCCCCGACTTACTGTCGGGCTCGGTATCGACAAATTGTTCGACAAGCTGACGTATAATGCCGAAGGAGTACTGTACGAAGACGTCCAGATACAGGTCGGTATCAAGTCAAGATTCCAGGGCCACCTCGGGCAGCTTGCCATCTACTTTGGAAACAAAGTGTCCGCTCCTCTCACGTCGTTCACGTCCACCGTTCACGTCAGCGATCCGGACGCACTCTCCGCCACGTTTGCCAAGATCCCTCCCAATGTACTTGCCCCGCGTACCCAGAGCCAACAGATCTTGCAGGTCGAATGCAAGAAGGTGTTCACTTCGTTCCCCATTCTGACGGTGTCCTTCTTAGCGGGAGCCCATCAATCCATCTCAATACGGCTGCCGATCACGATCACAAAGTTTTTCGAAGGCGTCAAATTCGGGCAGGCAGACTTCTTTGAACGTTGGAAGTTGATCGGGGGCCCACCAAGGGAGTCTCAGGTCGTTTTTCCATTATCATTGGACAGTACAGGTCACATTAATATTGCACGCAATCGACAAGTGATTAGTGGTAATCACCTGGCAATCCTTGAAGACATTGACCCTAATCCAAGCAATGTTGTCGGGGCTGGGGTCTTCCATACCTCTATAGACGGCAAGGTTGGGTGCTTGCTTCGTCTCGAGCCCAACCGCGAAGCAAAGGTACGTTTTCTTGGCGTGGACAAATCGCTCAGCACTGAGTCGATGTACCAAAGTTGTGTCGCATTACAGTCAGGAGCACCTCAGAAAACGTAGCGGCTGAAGTACGGAAGCTCATGGAAAATGTGCTCAAGGCAGACTCGTGACAGTCACCATACATTCCAGGCATTGATAATATCCCAATATGTATTATACAGATATAATAATCTATCACCGTCAGATTGGAAAATAACAAAGAAAAGAGATTCAGTAGCTGGTAGTTGCTCACTATGGGGACGCACCAGAATGCTGAGTGCATCATCGTCGAACCAAAAACCCATTGAAAATGCTCTTTGTTTTTTTACCAGACTCTTCGAGTGTCATCGCTGACGCTGCATCCGGATTACAAAGTACGTGTGCGGAAGGCGAAGGACTACGTGGCTCAGTAGGAATAGATGTGAATGTCGAAATTGAATCAGCCGATATCGACTTGGGCCTCGAGAAGTGCGATCGACCTGACGTGCGCGACATTCGTTCGTCCAGAAAAGCTGGGGATTTGCACGAGGAGATTTCGGGGACAGAGCCTCGTCGAAGGACAGCTGGGTCCCCACGAGATCGATTAGGGCTCTCTGGTAGAGGGTGGGAGCTCGTTGTCGGAGGCTCGTCGGACGATGAAGGCGCCGTAGATGATTGGAATGATTTTGAACGAACGCGACCAATAGGAGATGTGGGTGAGGGTGGGGAGTGGGGAGTTGTGTCTAGCGAGCGGGGTCGAGAAACATCCCACCTCAGAGCGGCTGGATGGCACTCAGCGGCGGCAAGCTGACTGACGCGCTGTAGGGCAACTTCCTCCACTTCAAAGCATCGGGAGCATAGATCAAATAAATGATCTTTTTCTACCGAGTTGGACTTTGAACCGAGGTGTCTTGCGCTGCGGATTAAAGATGAACTAACACACGCAAGGTGTCTAGGTATATCAAGTACGTGGGGTAGAAGGGGAACAGCTTCTCTCTCGAGAATTGGGATGCTTGGCCCCCGTTGGTGTAAGGAATTCACAACTTTGAGCCGTTGGTGACTGAAGGCGGGGTGACCGGAATGAGGACTATACATGTCGTGGATTGGCGTGGAGACAACCAAGATGTAATCCACCATTGCCGAAAAGTTTTGCTTAAGAAAATTCTTGATTCCACGCATGTATTCTTCTTTTTGCACTGTCTAAAGCCGAAATGCCTGAATTAGCCGCAGTGGACGAAATACAAGGTCGGAAGCCTTACAATATTAAGGTTGGCTAAACTCTGTATGACTTTGGCGATCAGCGTGAGGCTACGCTGTACTGAGGCGCTGGGTAGCCCTGCGCGATGTAAGTCTATGTCCTACTCAGTAGAACATCGAACTACCTGGGGTTAATCCAAACAGATGGGGATGAAGGATAGCAGGTACAATGAATCGAAGGAAACAGAAGGCAGAGACACTCTGCCAGGGAAGCTCCCTGTTCTGAGTATCCTGTCCCTCTTTCTTTTTGTACCGGGCCTCAACAAGCTTCCGGATGTGCTCAAACAACCTGCGCATTTCACTGAGCAGGAACCGCATCAATGAGGAAGTAGTGGGATTTGGACAAGCACGTACTGAGGGCAATCTCCTCGATGGGCATAGATAGAATCCCATACTGTCTGAGACCACTCTACTAACTGTTCAACTCCTCGCTCGACATCTTTGAAGGCCTTGCCACCACGATTCGGGTCAACTTCGATAGTTATCTTCTCGAAGCAAATTTGACGAATGATTCTCCCGATGCTTGCCTCCAAAAATCCCTTCCCGTAGAAAGCCATTGCTAATTCCATCGTCTTCGTAAATATTGTATTGCCTCGGAATAGTGTATTGTGTGCTAGGAATATCAGCGATACGAAACATCTTCGGAATGGGAAGGAAATCTTACAACTAGGAGTACCGTCTACTTCACGATCAGCATAATTCGTAATATGCTCGACGAGGACGCCTTTGGCAATGGCAATGAACATCAAGTGTTCGGACGAGGTACGCAGTTGAAGCTTGCGCTCGAAATCGCTCATCCACTCCAGAACGTTACGTGAATGGAGCACCTAAGGCAAAGAAACAATCGGCGGCCAAGCTGACCTTGATGACAATTCAATATCTCACCGTGAGCATACTAGAGTAGCTTGAGTGGGGGAGAATGATCTCTCTGTCAAAATTGTCCAGCGACCTAGGCGACACATTACGCAGAAGACTCACTCGTGGACCTTGAGCTTCATACGTATCTCACCAGCCTGAATACCGCTCAAAAAACCATTTGATTGAATGACAGGGAACCATCCCTCTACATCTTCACCTCTACGGAAGTTAGTGAGCGCGATACGGATGACACCGAGGGGCGTCGGTTTCAGAAGTCGCTTCTCCTTCCATATCAGGACTTCTAAAGCTTCAAAAGGTGGCAAATCCGCAAATAAGAAGGTTTCATGCCAATCTGCAGAACCTATCCCCTTCATCACGGTCGTTCGACCGCAAACGTTGCCATTGATATGAATTTCGCAGAACACATCCAAGTCCACGAGATCGGACTCCACCCTTGAGTCTTCGCCGACTGTCAGAGTACTTGCGCTAGTGTCAACGAAGGGCTTCTGATGGCCTAAATTCCGTCCTTGCATCACAGTGAGCTCAACTTGTCGCCACATGCGATACAGTCCGCCATCTGAGGGAACGTAAGATTGACCGTATACCTCAGCCCTAGCATAGGATCGTAGGAGAACGAGGCAAGTGTTGCAAGCATCTGCATCGCCAAAGTGGAGATATATCTGCTCGGATCCGGGACCGGAACTCCATCGTTGTCCACTATATTCATGGGATCGATAGGAAGGGGAACAGGAGGAAGAGGAAGCGCACCCAGCCGAGAATATCCCAATACAATTTTTACGGAGTAACAAGGACGGATCAGCGTAGCGAATGTCGGTGTGGTTGAGCATGTGCAAGTACACCGTCTGATATAGCATTGTTTCCTTGACCAGTGGTCAGTCAAGCGGACAGAATGTTCGACGGACACACCACACATCGAGATAGACGTTCAGCAGGCAATGGTCGTCTTCGTCCAATATTTTGCATGTCGCTGGTCTCCACTGGACGGATCCGGGAGGGGAGCGAGTGAGCGATATCCAGCTCGATTTTTCTATGGGACATGGCTTAGCTGGTAACATGGCTCGTGTGGTTGTTGCGGACCTTTGACCTTCTTGGGGACATCTTCGACGGATTTACGGAGCTCCTTGCTATCGACCTTGCGGCGTGAAGCCGTGGGCTAAGGCCCGAGAAGGATGAGAGGAAATAACAGATAGAAAAAGACTTGAGACACCTTGCGTGGGCCGAGAGTCGCCGTGGAAGGGACATAGAGCTCGGCAGAGACAATGAACTCGCGAGGAGAAGCTTCCTCAGGGATGCGGCACTCCGTAAGTGACATGGCGGGACAAGCTCAGCTGAGGCGGCTCCCGCAAGACCACTCAGAGTCTCCGCTCACTTAGCACAAATGTCGAGTGGATGTTGCTCCGCAAGTACAACGTCGCACTTTCATGTTTTTGAACGTAGTATGTGTCCCTCAAAACAACACCTCGCGAAAGCAGACACAGCGGTGGTATCGACAGGAAGTAAAACAGCCACAAGAAGGATCTAGTGGTATCAATATGCAGAAAATAGCCTGATCGCAAGGAAGAAAGAACGCAATCAAGGAAGGTAACACGATGACAACATAAAATGATGGGACGGAGAGTGCGAAACCATTGGGAAAGCATTGCAATGATGTGAGACAGTAGTAATTAAACGAGTGGTTCTTGTATAAGCCTGAAATGGTAATTAGACGGCCCAGGTCATTCACTCTTGTTTCAGCCTGCAGTGTACGTGACACGTGAGATAATGCGGGACACCGTGAATATAACCATACCCCGTTGTATTGGCATGTCCATTGCCATTGGCAACGGGCTTCTTTCCCTTTGCAGGCTTTTGATATGTCTGAATGTAAAAGTTGATGAAGAGCACGAGATAGCTTGAAAGGAGCCCGCAACCGAACAACGCAGCAGTCTCCGTTCCAGCACAATTCGCGACGTGAGGGAGATGCGGGAAGTGGGTATACGCGAAATGCTGGTAGGCTATACAAGGGATCAACACCTTTCGGACATCTGGACACCAGGCTACACGTACTGCCAAAATAGACAATGAAGAGATCAATGACGAACTGCGTAATTTGCATAGTTGTAAGATATTTCTTCCACTAAAGACCTTGGTGAGGTAAACGCAAACTATGATGGCAACGAAAATACCCAAATCTTGGCGCCACCGGCCGTCGCATAATAGTAGTAATCTAGGGGCATTCAGCAGCAGTGCAAACGATTCAGCTAGGTACTCACACATAATGACGTGGACCAGGAGATTCAGAGAAATAACAACCCATGACTGACACGGAAAATTAGGAGTGAGAAAACTATGAAGTAGGAACCTACGACGCTCGTCTTGCCATTCAGCTGTGTGAAGCATAACAGAGCCGTTGCAGAGTGGTGGAAGACGTGCAGGAAGGCTAGGTGCGTATATGGAAAAATGAACTAGAAAGATAAAGACTGTAATACGGACCCAGGGGCTTCTTCTTCAGTGCCAAGAAGACCGTGTCGAAAAGCTCGACGTATTTGAAGTAGTAGTTAATCATGTAATAAAATTCGAGTCTCTGGAGCAATCGGAAATGATGAATAAGGAGTATAAGAGGCCGGAGAGGACTGACTGGTGTCCACGACTTCTCGTTACACATGGTATCATACGTGCTCGACTTCACCCATATTGATGCCACTTCTTCTATCATAAGGGCGAGAAGGAGGGCACTTCCCAAAGTCAAGAAGGCGTTGTGAATACGAAAGAGAGTGTTTAGTTTCACTGGATGGCGGTCCTTCATGACTTCCTGGATGCCGAAGATGATGGCAAGGTAGGACGCCAGGGTGGCTGACACGACAGGCAGTGTTGATAAGGGAGTCTTGCCCTGGACATAGTGAGAGAGATGGAAAGGAAGAACGTCGGCAGGCAAGACAGTAAGTAGAATATCGGCGAGGGGGGCCATGACGGTGGAGGGACAGGTTGAAAAAATTCGACGCGTGCAGAATTATTATGCAATTGTTTAACCAGGGAGGCGTGACATGAAGGTGTGACTCCGAGCCCGACTTCGAGTCTCGGCCGCGTCTGCACTGCAAAGTAAAACACCTCTGTTTTGCGTGCACTTCGTAGTCGCTATGCGACAGGGCGGTCGGACGAGAGTGTGTCCACGGCAGTGTGAAACACCGTCTCCCGGCCTCTAGACCCAAATCGGCGCTGCCGGTCTTGGCTGCTCACTGGACCGGCCGTGGCCGGCACGGAAGCAGATGCGATACGGTCACGTGGGATGACGACGCTGCGCTTTCCCTGTTTGTCAATGCCCTATTCGCTCCAAGTCTAGTGACACCTCTACAGACCATCAGCAACTCCTTGAATCTCGAAACACGTCATCTCGCCACGATGTGGTGGTTGGATCCAGGAAAAGAAGTCTTGAACGTCGTGCGTCACTGCCAAGGCCTTCTACATATTCCAGTCTAACATCGACGAGTGCAGTTGTTTAACAGAATTCTCGCTCCATATGTTGAGAACCTCGATATGAATCAGGTCAACTATGGAATAGGACAAGGTCATTGTCTTAACTCCATTTCTTGCTACTCCCACAAACGTTGTGCCATCTCTAGGTCAGCTGATATTGCGGAACCTACGCCTCAAAAAAGGTGCCCTTGACAAGTTCAGACTCCCTGTCGATGTTCTCGAAGGTCGGTACCAAATCTGCTCTTCAGCACTTACTAAGATTCCGTCTTCAGGACATCTCGGGACATTCACGTTGTCCCTTCACTGGCTGAACTTGGGCAATCAACCTGTGGAAATACTCATCGAGGATGTCTACCTCCTTGTGGTGCCTTCACCGCAAGATGTCATTGACCCAGAGGAGGAGGAACGCAGGGCACAAGCCATCAAGCAAGAACGCCTCGAGAATGCCGAGTTGCTGCACATGCGCGGACAAGCAGAGGTTTCATCGGGTATGTCACTTGGTTTCATATCAATAATTCTTCATATGATTAATTTGGTCTAGCGGACATTTCTCCTCAGTCGCAGGGTCTCTGGGCTTCTTTGACAGCCAAGATAATTAATAATGTGCAGGTCACAGTTAAGAATATACACGTGAGATATGAGGACAAGCTGAGCGTTCCTGGTGTAAGTATGATCATATGGTCCCCCAAAAAATTGATTGATCCAAACCATTTCCTGTAGCATCCCTTCTCTGCCGGAATCACATTAGTTCGCTTTGCCATCCAGTCGGTCAATGAACACTGGGAGTCAGCCTTCATCGAAAGTACTGCGGGCGCAATCCATAAAGTGCGTAGTGCCCTTAAAGTTTCACAGCGCCACTCACCACGATGTAGTTGTCGAGTTTGCTATCCCTGGCTATCTACTTTGACACGGATTCTGCTAGTATGGCTGGATTGCCATCGCGTGAGGCCAAGAGGAGGTTCATGGAGATGGTATGCTATTTTCAAGGTTTCCCTGTATGATTAACATCTGTGGGCAGATCTCCCTTAATGATCAAAGTTCCTCTCACCAATTCATCCTTAGCCCCGTATCTGGGGAAGGTAGAGTAAGTAATGTATTGACTATGGTGGGGTGATAGTCTTACCGAGTCCCTGGAGATTGTCGTGAATCACAGGGTAGACGACAAGACACCTCACTTTGATGTGCATCTACGCTTCGAGGAGATCGGTGTAGCTTTGGACGACAACCAATACCGGGACGTCATATCTCTCGTGGATATGTACCACTTTTATATCCGTCAGCATCAAGTAAGTTCAATGTGGATACCACAGCACAGACCACTGAGATCTCTAGTACCACAAATTCCGACCAAGTAATGAAGACTTGGCGAGAAACCGCGCCAGAGCTCGTCTGCGATTCGCCGGTTCCGCCATTCTGAGCAACGTCCACGAACGGCGGCGGAAATGGACTTGGGCTTATTTTGTGGAACGTCGTGACGACCGAAACAAATATGTAGAGCTTTTTGAAAGGAAGGTCATGAATACTCTGCGAGAGAATGTACGTGATTTTTTCTATAGATGGATCTTCCCTGTTCAATCCTTTGTAGGAGACTGCTGTACTCATAGACTTGGAACGCAAGCTTCCATACGAAGACATCCGCTTCTACAGGTCTATCGCGCGGTCTCGTCTGAGGAAGGATATCGCACAACGCAAAAAGCTCGAAGAAGAGCGTGCTCAGCGGCAACAAGCGCGTACTTGGACATCTTGGTTATGGGGTTCTGGAGATTCCGTTCCAAATGAGGATATCGGTTTCGGCGGTCCAATGACCGAGGAGCAACGACGGCAACTGTATGATATCCTCGACTACGACGAAAAATCCGCTATCGCGGCATCTTTGGAGACGCCGCGGGATGCTGTGAAGCTACGAGTCGCAACGGAACTGAGAAAGGGATCTTTTGCGTTGAAGAGTCATCCCAGAGGAGCGGCCTCAGATGTTATATCCATGGTTTTTGAATCATTCTGTGCTGACTTCGTTCAAAGACCAGACAACTTTGAGGCTTCCATCTCTCTTGGAGGGTTGAGTGTGTTTGATGGGACTACCAAGGATACTCTTCATCCCCAAATCGTACGGGTCAAGAATACTATAGTCAAATATCCCCGGCCAGGAAAGCGCACGGAGCCCGACGAGCCCTTCTTTTACCTCAAACTTGAGAGTAATCCGCTTGATCAGCGGGCAGACTCTGCTTTCACAGCTCGCATGCGCCACATGGAGATAATCTATCACCGAGGGTATGTTGAGGCAACTGCAAAGTTCTTCAGACCCCCTGAGAGTCAATTGGAGTCGGTGGAAGCGTTACTCGTGAGTAAATGCATGTATTCCCTCGTTCATGCAATGACCACATCGTAGAACGTTGCCAGTCAAACACTCGAGGGTCTACGAAAGGAAACTCGGGCCGGTTTAGAATATGCGTTGCAATCCCACAAGACGATTGATTTGCAACTAGACATGAATGCGCCTGTTATCATTATCCCCGAGGAGTATGCACTCTCATCGACATTTTTGCTGTGTTATCTGACCCCCACCAGCGTCACCTCTTTTGATGGTGGTCACTTGGTCATTGATGCAGGACACATTGCTGTGGAGAGTGACCTCGCCGATAAAGATGCCATGCGCGAGCTACAAGCCAAAAAAAATCAGCAATATAGCGAAGCAGACTATAGGCGCTTGGAATCGCTTATGTATGACAAAGTAATACTCAAGCTCGAAGCCGCGCAGGTGATTCGCTTTTTTGGATTACGAATTCTGTACTAAGTGACCGCAGTTTATTATTGGGAGTAACTTGCAAGCGTGTCGCGACGCTCTGACGTCGAAGGCTGGCAACCACCTCCACCTGCTGGAGCGTACCAACATTGATCTTCAACTACAGAACTCAATTGTTCCAAGTGCTCTCAGCCTCCCCCGGTTTAAAGTTTCGGGAAAATTGCCAAGTTTACATGTCAATCTGTCTGATACGAAGTATAAGACACTCATGCGGTTAATTGATGTTACCATTCCACAATTTGGTGAGGAGTCGGAGAAGAAGCACAAACCAAAGTCGTCGCCGCCATATACCAATACGGAGTCCATAGTCTTGCCTCTGTCTGCGGGATTATTCTCCCCCACGGGACTGGAATACAACGTCGATGATAATCGATCAGAAACCGAACACGCCTCTACCAATCGCGACGATGTATTCTTCGAAGCGAGCGACGGGACCCCAGAGGTAGTATCCGTTATCTATTGCTCGAGGCTCACTGACATGTACAACAGAATCCGGAACTCCAGCAACACATCTTTGAATTCAACTTTGCGGTGGAGGATTTGCGTGCATCAATTTCACGGTCAAGTATGGACGGAGGCGAGAAGTCGCTCGGATATGTCACCCTCCAACAATTTCGGCTTGGCTTAGTGCTCCTCAAATATAATTTGACTGTGGATGTCAATCTCAGGTGAGCACGATCATCATGAGCCTAGCTTGTGGCTGACAATTCTCGAAGGACTTTAAGCATGAATATCATGCAAGCTGAAAAAAACCCAATCCGACTCATTTCATCAGATGATACGGATGATCGTGACAAGGATCTTCTTTCAGTCTCGTATCTGCGTGTCCAGAGAAATTCTCCCGAGTTTTCTACCGTTTACGACAACATCGAGCAGAGTGTCGATGTCCGGCTATCGACATTCATCTTCAATGCTGCACCGGAGCCTGTCATTTCCCTCTATGACTTCCTAATCACTACATTCGTCTCACAAGGGACCTCGACGACTGTTGAGAACTTGGAACCTGCGGGCGCCACTGGTATACAACCTGGATCTACCAGTACTACCCGTATCGCCATGAAGCTGGACAGCATCAGAGGTGAGTGACGGTAAATGCAGTTGGAGGGCTTCCGCTCACTACGACGAGCAGTTGTATTGGTCAACGACCTCGCCAGCCTGGCGACTCTCTCACTGTCAACTGCTTCCGTCCTTATGATTTTGAGATCGAACACTATGCGCATCACCGGTCGTCTCGGAAGTCTAGCCGTGAGCGATGATCGTTCTGTAGATGTTTGCCGAGAGGAGTTCAAGCAAATCTTGTCCATCGAAGGCAACAACTTCGCCGAGTTCAAATACCAAACCTATGACTCCGAAGATGAAGGTTATACTGGCATCAAATCAGCTATTTATTTGGCCGCAGGCTCTCTCAAGGTTCACTTCCTCGAGCAGCCCTTACATGACATGTACTTGTTCGTCACAAAACTCGCGAAGCTCAAGATCTTGTATGACACAGCCCGCGATGCAGCTGTACAAAGGGCCTCTGAAATCGACCGTATGCACTTTGAAATTTCCGTGAAGACCCCCATTATCTCCTTTCCCTGCGACCCTACACACCTTCCTGACATTATAACAATGCGCCTTGGTGAGGTCTTTGCGAGCAACTCCTTTGACGGCGATATCAGCAGGATTTCGGCTAGTCTCGACGGTCTGCAGCTCGTGTCAGACCTATATTACGACGGCAAACTATCTACGCTCAAGATTGTCGATGATATCAGAATTGTTGCAGACATTCGCCAACGCGCACGTATTGATCGCTCGAAAGATGATGAAATGCCAAATACTAAAGTGAGCCTCGGTCTTTGATAGGGTGGGCAATGCTTACCCACAATGACAGGCCTCCATTCAAATATCCGATATCAAGCTCCACCTTACTCAGATCCAGTACGAAATTCTCGTCCGAGTGTCCCGGTCGATACCGCGATTGCTTGCTGGCGCTCCTGAAGGCAACATCCAGGCTAATTCTACTGTGACGTCCGCCTCGAGTCTTACCAACCATTCGTCCGCTACTCCGGGGGCACAGATCTCTCTCGTCAATTTAGAACCCGAGGTTCGCGTATCATCCATTCACCATGAAGACCGACCCTGGACTACTATTGACCTGGTGGCATATATAGCCGCTGTCAGGTTGCATCTGTATGACAGAGAGGCGACCACAGAGGCAAATTTGAGAGATCACGGGATTGTACGGTTTGCTCTCAATGACGTCAGCCTACGTTCCAAATCAATGTCTGACGGGGCTTCTGAGACCCAATTGGTCTTGCGATCATTTACCATGAGCAACACTCGACCTGGCGGATCCAAATTCAGGGAAATCGTCCCCGCTGCGGATCATGAACGGAACCAATTCATGGTCCTTCATTCTTCGTCCGGTAGCTCTGCTCTTGTAATCATTAACATTGATGCTCCTCACATCATCTTTTCCGCGGAGCCCATCTTCTCACTGCTGTCATTCTTCGCCAGTGGGTCCCCAAATCCGGAGGTCTCTAACAGAAACGACGAAAGAGAAATTAGAAAGGGACTTTCGACGGCCTCTGCCCCCGACTTACGCCTTGAGCTTCATGATGTTTCCGTCAGTGTGCTTGAAAACGATGCTGATCCCTACTCCCAGGCTATTAAACTTCGTATAAATCAAATTTCAATGTCTCAGCAGGTCAGTATCACACCAGCTACTTACGGGCGAGGTGCTGACTGAGCACAGGGTATCATGGCATTGAACGTCAACCGGCTTGGGATGTCACTGATGCGAATGGGAGCAGAATCTGACACCGTGCGATTTCTGGACGATGTTGACCTGACGCTTACGCTCGACTGTCGCGCGCCTGAACTGGGACAACACATATCAATAGAAAGCTCCACAACGGAAATAGTCTTTCGGGCGTCGTATCGCGATATCATACTCATCACTTCGATCGCCACGAAAGCCGTTGAGCTGTATGCTAGATCGCAGGGAAATACTGATGGAGAACAACCCTCGAACTTGCAAGATCGAACTACTCAGTCCGCATCATCCGCGGTGGGTATGCGACGAACACCTGCCAAGGCACATATCATTATGTCGGGGGAACAGGTATGAATTTAGCAGCATGCTCACCTGTCAAAAAATACATAATTGTTTCAGATGAAGGGGACCATTGATGGTTTTAGATTGATCTTAATCGGAGATCTGCACGAACAGCCTATGCTTCAATTCAACCTGAAGCCATTCGTTTTGATGGTTAAAGACTGGTCATCAGGGGTGCGTCTACGCCGCAAGAACAAGCTCATGGAATTGACACATGCAATCTAGCTCCAGGCTTTGGCTGTACTAGAGACACAGATCAACTACTGGAACCTTACGAATTCGCACTGGGAACCTTGTATGATCTCGTTCGTATTCAGTCCATCAGGCGGCTGACTGGTGTTGTAGTGATTGACCCTTGGAAGTATACTCTATCGGTAATTTTGGTTGATCGACTATCTGGAGCTTTGCGCTGATAGTATCCTGATAGTTGAGTAAAGAACAAGTTTCAAGTGCTCTCAAGGTCTCTATGGCCGCTCGCGAGCGCTTGGACCTTAATCTCAGCACTACGTTTGCTGAGCTTGCAATAACCTCCATCAACATGTGGGGAAGGGAAAGAGAGTTGGTTATGCAGAAGGATCGTGGTAGCTATGCTCCGTATCGAATTCGGAACCGGACGGGTTCTCCTCTTTTCATCTGGTCAGACAACGATACCAACAGTGGGATGCAAGAGGGCAATGTAGTCAAACTTAATCACGATCAGACCATAGACTGGCGATTTGACGACTGGAAGAAGATGCGGGAAGTACGTTCAAGGTAATAACCGGTTTCAGTTGTCAGCTGAATAATTTTTAGCACGGTTCCGCATCCGAACAACACAACATCGGCATCCAAGTCGTTGGGAAGCCCTGGGAAGCCCTTCGAGGCATCCCAGTTAACAGAGAGGGAGAGTTTACTTTCTCGCTGCGGCCTCGAATGGAGAAATATACTGATCGTCTGTTGTGTGCGGTAACTGTGGAGGACAATGTCAAAATAGTGACTCTGCGCTCGACTTATTTGGTGGTGAACCTGACGTTTTACCCATTGGAACTCATGTTGGTGGATCACGCTGGGCATCCTGTGTATTCATTGGAGAAAATTGGTCAGTCGTTGCTTGGTATTATCTAGTTGCCGCACTCACGGTCACGAAGCTCCTGGCCAAGACTATGCACTGCCCATCGAAGCTGTCACACAGAGTAGAATTAAACTCCAGCCAGATCGTGAGCGCATCACCCTTGGCATATACTGAAACTTACCATATAGCAATGCAGAAGGTTTCGGTTATCGTTGGTGCTCGTCTCTGCGACTCGAGGATTTAGTCGGCAAGAGGTCTCTTTCCGTTAGTTGTCCTCACAACGATCAACGGGAGGCACCCTTCCGCTTCCAGGCATGGGTACAGACTGACTCCAACGACCCCGCTGCACGGCAAGTCTGTATCACGCTCCTCACCGTCTCCTGACATGTCCCCTAGGAAATCTCCCAAGATCCAAGTCAAACTTCGTGCTCCCATTGAGCTAGAAAACTTGTTGCCATACAATCTTCAATACCGCATCTACGACAAAAACGCTGACCAGAATTGGAAAAGCTACCTACGAAAGGGTGGCGTGATGCCAGTACATTCGGTGGAACTAGATCATTTGGTTCTACTAAATGTAGAGGTGCAAGATACAGGTAACTATACCGAGTTTCTGGGGTGCGAAACTGACGGTTTTTGCAGTCTTCAAACCAAGCGATTTCGCAATCATAAACACAGACCGCCATTCTGACTTCGATAACGAATCCCGGTTGTCACTTCGCGATCAAAGCAATCGCAGACTCTACCTGAATCTTAAATATGTGTATGTTCGACTTCTCTATTTCATATGATGTCGCATCTAACGTACGTCGAGTCGATATCCCGAGTCCGGTGGAGCGTTCAAAGTTCAGATATATTGTCCATACATTGTTGTGAACAAGTGTGGAATACCTTTCGGCGTGAAGACGGCTCGATCTAATCGTGCTACTTCTCCGTTGGACGTCGCTGGTGATACCCGACTAGGTATGACCATATTGTGATTTCATGCCATCACTTATTCATGTCCATCGCAAGACGTCCTCGCCACTCCCGTGCCATTCCGTAAGTTCTGATGTCTTACAATGGGCTAGCGTTCTAATAGCATGGGTAGTGTTGTCTCATCCTCACGATAATGCCCAAGCGTTTATATTCAAGGCCGGGGAATCGGGTTGGTCGAATGTAATAGTGCCTTTCATGTGACCTGAGTTTGTATGAATGCTAATGTTCTTCCTGGCGGCTCAAGGTATTCAGCCTTGAAGCTCCTGCGGCTGATGGAGAGATGGTGATTCCGTCCGCGAGACAAAAGAACGAGGAATATCATTTCGGATTATCATGGACAGAAGGGTTGGGCAAGTACAAGCTTACGAAAGTGGTCACGATTTCGCCGAGGTTTATGTTGAAGAACGACCTCCCTTTTCCCATCCAGTTCCGTGAATACAAAGGATTACCACGTGGTCGAGCTGTGGTGGACCCAGGAGAACGTATCCCGTTACAAGTCATGCAGGCCGGGGTGGAAAAGCTTCTCACGATTGCGTACACTGGCCTTAACGCACGATGGTAGGTGAATAGGATCAAGATGCTTTTGCAACTTTGACCGAGAATTGTTAGGTCATCTCCTGTCAACATTCAGGACATTGGAAATATTCATTTCCGAGTACCCAGAGTATCGGACGACAATCAAGTGGATATTGTCACAGCAGACATCAAAATCAATGGGTCTATCATCTTTGTTACGTTCGTAAGTGCAGACGGATGGCCCTTCGAGCTGGAAAACGACAGTGACTATACCGTTTTTGTCTGCCAATGGGTGATTTTGTTTTTTATTCCGCCCAGCTAGTTAATGACTATGCTCAGGACTCGGGAAGGAATGAAGTAGAAGCAATGAAATCGAGCATCCCGCGATATAAGCTGGCACCGCATTCCGTCACACGATACGCTTGGGATCAGCCTGCCGCAAGAGAGAAAAAGCTCATGTTGACGATTAACGATGCACGCCGCGTGGTTGACATCATGGAAATTGGTGTCCTTGTTCCATTCAGATTCCAAGTTCGTCTCAACAATACCTTGTTATAGCTTTACTGACCCGAAACCTAGGATCGACAGCGAGCACGTGCCATATCGCTTGACGTACGAGCGGACCACCACAAACAGATACTGCGAATCACAAATTATGTTGCAGAGCGCAGCCTCTATAAACCTAAATACAGGACTGGTAGCTTGCTATCCCGATCTGAAACACTAGGAAGTGTCGAGGCGTTTGAGGCTGTTTTGGAAGACGCTGCACCTACTCTGAAGGTCGAAGTTGACCTGGCAGGAATAGGGATATCCCTCATAAATCGCAAGATGATTGAGGTGGTATATGCATCATTGGACTCCTTGCGTTTTGAATACAGCGACACCCCGGTCTCGCAGGTAGTCACCATATGTTGCGGCTCCCTTCAAGTTGACAACCAACTGCACGATGCATTATATCCTGTTCTCCTCCAACCGAGCCCCGTCTCCAAGGAAGTCAGTGGAACGGCGGCGGCTCCTCCAACGATTCAAGCCTCAGTCGTCTGGCTCAAGGACCAAGGTAGCGAAGGCATGGAACTAATATATATATTTCTTCTAATGGTTTTCATAGAGCACGGTGTCCTCTTCGTCAAATACTGTTCTATTCTGTTGCAGGCCTTGACTATTGAAGCCGATGAAGACTTTCTTTTTGCGATATATGATCTCACGCAGGTCAAAGGCGCCTCATGGGAGGAAAATGCAGAAGAGTAAGCCGACAGTATGAAATTCGGATCCTGGCTCATTTGTTCCCAAGCATCCTAATACAGCACCCGGAGGTAATTCCAGATCCCCAACCCACCCCTCCTGGAAGGGACGTTTACTTCGAAGTGCTCCAATTACACCCAATTCAGCTAACTCTATCTTTCATGCGAACTGAAAGGGTCAGCAGTGAGGAGAAGTGAGTCGTTCATGGTGTATAGTACTGGCTAGTCTTACATCGATGCAGATTGAGTATTCGGAACCCCTTGGCAGTGGTGGTTAACGCGCTAACGATGACACTGGGGAATGTCAACGATGCTCCTCTCGAGCTCAACGCCCTTGCCATCACAGATATGCGACTGACAATACCTGAACTGCAAAGTCGTATTACGTACCACTACCGTCAAGATGTTCTGCGACAACTGTACCGCATCCTCGGTTCTGCCGATTTCATTGGAAATCCGGTGGGCCTCTTCACGAATGTGAGCTCTGGGGTTGCAGACATTTTTTATGCGCCGTACCACGGCGTTGTCATGCATGGGAACAAGGAGTTGGGTATCGGAATAGCGAAGGTAGTTGATCGTTCGCCTAATCTATTCCTCGTGTTCTGACGCAAGGTCCAGGGTGCTGCTAGTTTCGTCAAGAAGACGGTGTTTGGATTATCAGATAGTGTCACCAAGTTTACAAGTAGCCTGGGAAAAGGTCGGACAACTTCCTTCCGTTCAAGAGGCTCTTCTGACTTAACGTTAGGTTTGTCCGCCGCAACGTTTGACGAAGAATACCAAGCACAGCGTAGGCTATCACAGCGCCGCAATCGACCTCGTCATGCAATGTAAGATGTGATCCTTTGGCTCTGCCCTTCTCTGTACTCAGAACCCTGCTAGATATGGCGTCACCGCAGGTGGTGAAGCGCTTGCCACCAGCGTTGTCAGTGCGATGGAAGGCATTGTGGTATGCAGACGTGATAAGCTCCACCAGCAGCGATTGCTCACGAAGTACCAGACAAAGCCCATCCAGGGGGCAGAGACAGAGGGTGCTATCGGATTCTTCAAGGGCATAGGCAAGGGGTTGGTTGGGTACGCGTGCATGCTACCTCCAACGGCATCGCCTAATGTGTTATGATAGTGCTCTGACCAAACCTGCCGTCGGGGTATTCGACCTCGCATCCAATGTCTCTGAAGGTGCATAGGTCGCTCGTTTTTTGCCATTCATGATAGTTGATACCGCGCCAGGGATCAGGAACACTACGACCGTCTTTGATAAGCCGGAAAGAGACCGCGTCAGACCGGTGAGTGGCCGCAATATATCATACTTGGCGTGAGATCTTACTCGATTCATTCCAGCCAAGACATATCCCTCCAGATGGCGTATTGGTAGTACGTGTCACGATATGATCGTCCTGTTTTGAACTCAAAAGACGTGGTAATCCTAGCCATTTTCGAGTCGTGAGGCACTTGGCCAGTATTGGATGAGGGACTTGGAACAGGGTGCTTACAGGAACGAGTGCTATGTCGCTCATATCGGTAGGCGTTTAATTGTTTGTGTGCCATAGACGTTGAATGTCTGGACAGATCTTGCAGGTAGTGACAACGTCGTCTTGTTGACCTCGGCAAGGGTGGTCTCGTTCTGGTCCAAAAGGTTGCGCCTAGAGTGGGATCTTCCTCTGATTGTGGTTCAGGGTGTCACCACTGAAGACAATGGCATTCACTTCTCTCATAAATCAGGCAAGGACCACGACAAATTCGTATTTATACCCGACAAGAATGCACAAGTGTGGTTCTTTGGACAAATCGCATCAGTAGTGAAAGCATTCAATAACAGGCGCAGAATGGACTAGCAGGCAATTGATAGATCATGTTGGATAAGTAGTGGCCATATCATGTAGCGTTCTTGTACTACGCTGGAGTGAACTGTAATATATGCATTGAAATTGAACATGTGAGGTGACTATGAACAAATACGAGTGAAATAATGGTAGTGAAGGGAGTGGCAAAGAGAAAGGACTGGAGGGTTAGCGAATTCCAATGGTGACGATGATAATGATATGTGTCAACAACGGTGGGGGTATATTCCTGACAGGCATACTAATGGGTTCCCTAACGCGAACGCGTCGCGAAGCCGCGTCCGCCTGGTGTAGCAGTGATGTCGGATAGGGTCGGGGTGGTGTGTGGTACCGCAGTCGCCGTACTAGAAAGTCGTGCCCTCATGATAGGCAAGTCGGTGTATTCTGTCACGTGTCTCTTCTCCCTGTTATAATCTTGGTCTGTAGACGTTCCAGAGTCATCAGAGTCATGTTGCGACGCCTTCTTGCCATCGAAGCTACCGTAACTGTCGCGCGGGCTCGCAGAGCAGGCGCTCTGAAAGTCGGTATCGGACTCGTCGGTGGTAGTGGTTATAGCCGGGACCAAGGATGGGGTCGTTGGCGCGGTGGTTGGCGCCTCAGGAGAAATCGCTGTCAAGGAAGCTCCAGACGAAACCTTCCGAAGCGATGGTTGCACCGAGGTTTCCGCAGTAGGCGTCTGAAGGTCTGTGCCGTCTGTCTCAGATTCGACTTGTCCTATGATCTTGTCCTCTCGTGGTGGCGTAGGGGAAGCATTATTCGGAGTGGAGTTTCGCGGCGTGTCAATAGAGCGACGTGTGATAGTGCCAGTGCCGGTTCGGCTTGTAGACGAGGTATCGCTACGCTCCCTGCGCTTAGCTTTGATAGGAGGGTTATTGATGAGCTTAGTACCCCGTGGTTGGCGAGGGCGGGCAGGCACAGCGGGATCGGAGCTCTCGTCGGCACGCTCGTCAGTGGTATAATCAGACCCGGTGCTCTTGTGTCCTGCAGATCGCTTCTTCCGGTCTTGGATGTTCTCCGACGCCAACGCCGTTTCCAGCTGCTGAGCGAATCAGTAAACGCCAGATCAACAGTGATGCATCAACCGACCTTTTGCTGAATCTGCAAGACTTTTTGTGCAATCTTATCGCTGCGCTCACTGATACCTTCATCAACAGCCGTCATGCCATCTTGTACAACCTCGCTTTGTGTCGCCGAGAATCTCTTCTTCTTTACCGGTGACGCTGAAGTCTCTTCCTCCTCGGTGATAGTGTCTGTCTCCCGCTCAGATTTGCCGGCAACCAACGTATCATCCATTCCACGTTCATATGATTCGGCAAGGGTTGACTCTGTACCGAAGCTGCGAAGCCGAGATCCATTGCTCTCTTGAGATCCGTTTTTCACGGCGTCGCTAGCCCGCCTCGAAGGTGTTCCGCTGGCAGACCTTGCAGAAGTGGACATGCGCGAACCAGGGCGAGATGACAGCTCGCCACCATAGTCGGACTCATCGACGTCGACAGCCATGGAAGCGAGTGCACGTTCGATCTGTGCTTCCACCTCTGCAACCATCTCTGCGCGCTCCTCTTCCATGCGTTCCATCGTCTGCCGCATCCGCTCCAGTTCGATGAGTGCATCTTTGTGTGCTCGCTCGGTTTCGACCAGTCCTGATAACGTGCCCCCAATGAGTGGCCTCTACGCATGCCGACGAAATTTACTCACGAGACTGTAGTTTGGCTTTCTCTGCAGCCGTCAAGGTGACAAGACCGCTCAACCTCCTGGTCTCTCTTTGTTCCTTGCCAATCTTGCCCCTCAGCTGCTCTGCTTCGACACTCAACTTCTCGGCATACTGTTCGAACGTCACGAATTTGTCTCTCCACAGGTCGGCCTCGGTCATGAGGAAGTTGAGGCGACGTGAGAGTCGACCAATCTTGGTCTCAAGGTCGTCTCGCGCATCGACAAAAGCAGTAGCACGCTTGCGAATGGAAAGTTGAATGTGTTGTTCCGCAGCGGTCAGTTGTGGCAGACGACGAGCCGCACCGAACGAGGAGAGACGCTTGAAGAGGGAAGGTTTTTTGAACTATGAGCAAGTCAGTATAGAGCTCGGACACCCCACGGGGAAACTAGCTTACCTTGTCCTCGAGAACGGCATCAAACGCTTGAATGATACGCGTAGAGTGCCACCATTCTGGCGGCTTAATGGTATCCGCGACAGCGGCCATCTCTCCGCCTCTCTTTGCCTGTACCTTGCATACTGGGCGGAAGCGGCCTGCTGGAAAAGCTTCTTTGAACTCGCTATCACCGAGGTGATACGTCAGACACCGGGAGAGAAGAGCGACTGAAGTGGACCTACGAGGGTATGCTGTGGTCTGGGTGATAGTGCGGCTCGAAAGCGGCAAGCAACCGCTGCCTATACTTTTCTCGCTGCTGCTTGATGGAGACAATGCCGGGGGGTGGCGAGGGGCAGCTCAGGTAATTGATGTCCCTATGCAGGGTAAGCCAATGGTGTGAGAGATCTCTCACATCCGTACAAAGCGCAACTTACAAGTCGATGACACAAACTTCGGGCGCAGGCCGCACGCTGTACCTCGCCTCCGTCGCAAGACCCAATATCCACGGGCCAGGATCGTCGATATAGATCTTGGCATCGCGTGCATGCACAGCGGAGAGAGCGATGCCATTCCACCCACGCAATTCGACTAGGTATTTGATGGTAGATACAGCGACCTGCAACAAGACCGAGTCAAGGCCAAGAGTAGGAAAGAAGCAGGTCACTCACGCCGAGCATTGCAGGGTACCGAGAGAAGAACAAGACGCGACCCGTGGGGGCCAACGCGATCTTGAAGAGAGGCTCAGGGTGGGCTGAAATGCCAAAAACAAGTCGGAGCGCGCACCTCGCAGGCAGTCAACACGTTGTCAATGTTCAAACACTTGAATAGCGGCCACATTGTGAAGTTGATATCGACCAACCCCCTACCAAAGTCAAGACCTCCGGGGAACCTTGCGACGACCTCGAGACTCGTGTCCTCGTTACTGCTACTTCCGGATCCACCAGCTGATGAGCGGCCAGTAAGAGGGATAAGGGAAGCATCGAGTTTGATGAGTTCGCCGGCACGGGGGGCGGGATGCGCAAGGATTTTCGAGATTTGGAGGGTGTGGGACTGGACATCCTTGGAAAAGCGGGCCCAGGAGAGAGTAAGATAGTCCCTCATGAGGTCGTAGATTGGGTGGCGAGATACGAGCGCTGGGCGGATCAGGATGAGGCACACGTCGATAAAACGCGACGAACATACTTACATAGCGCGTATGGAAGCCAAAAGACGGTGTCACCCGGGAGGAAAAGGGTGCTCTCACCAGGACCGTGGCCACCGACAGTACTGGCGACATCAAAGTCGCTCTCGCTGATAGCGCCAGCATCGGTTTCTGCGCCTTCTCCGTCTGTTTCGCCATCTGTTCCGGGCCAGGGGCCGCGTAGGCCGCGTTTTCCGACGCGGCGACTGGGTTCACCAGGAGAGTTGCCTGCGGAAGTATGGCCGACGGAAGAGCGGAGCACCTTGAGACGAGAAGCGACCAGAGACTGGGCGCTTTCCTTTCTGACGCGACCTGCTTCGAGGGTTCTGCGGATGGCAGCACTCCTCTCTGCATCGGCGTGACTCCAAACGGTGAGGCACACGCCGTGGTAGGTGATGGTTCCGCTTCCACCGACGACTGCAGCGGCCTGCTTCTCGTACATGGGAGAAGAGGGTGCAGGCGGCGGGGCAAGGACGGATGGGGGACCGAGATAGGCGGAGGAAGGGCGGGCATTGGCGAAGGGATCGTCCGTGTAAGGATAAGCAAAGGTGGGGGCCGCTGAAGAGCGGTCAGCGGTGAGGACGGAGGCTCTGAGCAAGCCTACGTCGGACGGGGCGGGGGCAAGGGGGGTGGAGGGGG
>JBBPKJ010000351.1:0-28202 GCA_038089195.1 Brasilioporus rufonigricans
TATACTGTCCGCGGTACTGAGTGTAACCACTCAGTATCGTCTGCCTTTTGGCTTAGCGGCTAAGCGCGGCGGTCTAGTCGTTACACCTTGGGTTCGTTCGTCGATGCATCCTGCATCGCCCCTGGTTACCGTCCCCTGCCAGTGGATCCTATGCCGCAATGTCACCGTCGAGCTCGCTCGTTCGCCCTCGGGGCCTCCGCAGAACCGCCGGAACGGCGAATGACACCAGTTCGAGAACGCACGCCGCTTCCGTACTGCCCAGATCTCGAGCGTTCAAGCAAGTGGTCTTGCTGTGCACGACTCCTGCCTGTTCTGGTCCCAGTCAAATGGGGTTTCTGTTACGAGGAATGATTGGTCGACTTGGTGTCAGTGGCCCGGGTGACGTCGAGGTCCGGAGCACCACTCCTAGTAATATGTTCGTACCTGTGACTCGCTTCGGTCCGAACGGGTCCACAGTTGGAAGCCGGACATTGGAACGCTCGAGATGTACGCTTTTATATCGCAAATAAATCGTGACATCTAAACACTTCGCCCAAAGTACGTAGAAGAACATGGTATTGATGACATAGAGTTTGGCATAGCAAGGCATGATGGAGGCATAGCAGAAAGAAACCAAAGCATACGACATGGAGCGTGATTATGGACATCTAGAATCCGACGCACACAGCGAAAAGAGTACAACAGGGAATAAAGAAAGGAGGCACGCTCGGGCAGGGGTGGCGACGACACGGACTAGCTCGCAACAAAGAATAAGAACACAATCGATCAAGTTACCTGTACAACCACCGCGCTCCTAAAACCCGACTTGCGCCCCGTTGGGGCCTGGCGGTAAACTCACCCCGATCATCTGCCTCAACAACAACTCCACCCTCTCCCGCTCATCCGAAATCCGCGCCATCTCTTCCTCCCATCGTGACACCCGATGTTCGTAAATCATCCGTAACGTTTCGAGGCTACCCAATGCAGTCTCGAGCGCGCGTTTTAAATCACCTTCCCGAGTCTCGGACGACGTATCGGATCCATCGCCGGAAGTAGTGCTCGAGCTACGGAGGCGTTCGAGAATGGACGCAGTGGCGGTGCGTGAACGTGTGGCGTTCCGACGGGAGGCGATGCCTTTGAACGTGGTACGGATCTGTGCCATTGCGGGGGACTTGATCAGCTGATCGCGTCGCACGGCGCGCGATGTCACTGTATGCATTTTCGTCGAATGGGACGGCGCCGCGAGGAGAATCATCGTCGTGTCCGTCTCACAGTCCAATGCCTGGAACTAGATGCGAGCACGTCAGTGAGACGGAAGGCGGACGAGGGAAAACGACAAATCTTACCGCTTGCTGCAACGCTTCCCATCGGGCATCCCACTTGCGTCGTCTCTTTTCCGTGTTGGAGATAAAGGATGGATGGTATTCGAGGTCCAACAGCTCGTCCTTGTCACCCTCTTCGTCGACCCACTCCGCATCGTCCGTGCCATCGTATCCATCTCCGTTCACCCACGCCGGCTCCTCGTGTACTTCATACGCTTCACCCGCTGTCTCCTCACCCGACGAATATGGCTCTGGACTCGTATCCCTCGGTTGAGTACTCTCCACGCGCGGCGGTGGCTTCACCACCTTTTGTTTGACCCCCGATCCAGGCGTCCGTAGATTCATGGACTTTTCTCGCCGCTTCAGCCCTCTTCCGCGACTGGTCGGGAAAGGTAAACTGACGGGTTGATGACTTGGCGAAGATTGTAGGCTCATCGAATCGAATCGCCGACCCCCGAACGCCCTCGAGGCCTGGAGGAACGCCCATGGATTGTACCCCCCAGCCGGGAACGGCGTCGAGGAGGGAGAAAAGGTGGAATCGCTCATGGCTGCATTGTTATTGAGCGCGTACATCTGCATCTGAAGGGCAAGCTGCTCCTCGATGACCGACGGATGATTCGGATCATAGGCGGAAGACGGAGCAGTGGGAACCGCATGTACAGGGTATGGATTGCGACGAACATGGGTAAAAGGATAAGGGTAAGGTGAACCGACGGGAGGGGCAGGACTGGGTTGGATGCTAGAAACGAACGGGGATGGCGAAGGTGCAGCAGTTTGACTGTGTGGTGTCGGAGGGATGGGGGCGTTGGGACGAACGGTCTGGAAGTATGTTTGGAGGTATGCTGCCGTGGCATCATCGTAATACTGATCTTCCGGGTGGACTTGCGTCTGAAGTGGATGGGGCCGGGTAGTTTGTTGGTTTAAACTCTGGGCCAGAGGTTGCTCCGCGCCACGATTGCTTCGATCGTCTCGGTTGTCGTTGAAGGAACGACTTTGCTGACGTCCCACCGAGCCTTCTGAGACACCATAGGTCTGCTCAGCGTTCACCTGCACCGGAAGCGGTGACAACTCACGGTTCTCCTCGGGTGGTCTGGTTTGAGACTTTGGGTTGACGACAGCGTCGAAGCTACGGAGGCCAAGTTGATCGGTGGAACCGTTGCGGTGGTGTTTGGTGAGAGTCGCAAGACGGTTGTTGGGGTGAGAAGAGACGTAGTGGCGCGGGGGGTACGACTCTGGGAGGGTGACGCTTGGGGAGCGAGGAGTGTAGCTTCCTGAATCCCCATCGCGATCATTGTCGTTGCCAGAACGCATGTATGCGGTTTCGGTCTCGATCAACGTGTCATCGTCGTCATCGCGAGGAGGATTTCCCCCGTGGTCATACTGAAGGTGACCGGTGCTACCCTTCAACGACGCAGCGACGTCGTCTTCGGGCTCCTCCTGCACAGGAAGGGACTTGTCAGGCGTGCGAGTTTTCATCGCCTGAAGGGGTGGTGTTTGGCTAGCAAGTTTGGTGACTGCGGGAGGCGTTGCGCGGGTATTCTCCGCGTTGCTCGCGCTGGAAGATTTCCGGGCGGTTGGGGGGGTCGGGATCCGAACATGCGAACCGGCAGAAGACTGATAGGACTCGCGCTTTAGGGAGACATATTCTCCCGCGGTGGCACTTTCGCCGGAAGAACCCTGGGGAGTGTGATAAGGCGGAGACATCCGATCCGGCGAAGGAGCTCGTGCCTGAGGGTGCCCCTGAGGAGAGTAGGAGGGCGAGTTACCGGGACTGGCGGGCAGAGGACGATTCCGAGGTTGAACGCTGTCGGTCGGCTGAGGCTCTCGTTCGCGTTCGCGCTCGTTGGCACGAACGGATCTCCTCTGGGGGAGACCAGCCATTCCTTGGACGCTGTCTCCGTCTTTGGTGATTGGGTGCTCGCCTGCTCGAACGCGGTCAAGGACAGTGTCCTTGTGGGGGGAGGGTGCTTCGCGAACGTAGACGGCGCCGCTCTGGGCGCCACCGGCGTATGCCACGCCGGACGTCCCTGGAGCAGCAGGTTGCTGACTCAGGGTCTGCGCATAGTCAGCGCGCTCGATCTCTGCCATCAGTTCGTCGGTCATCTGCCAATTTTCCTCCATGGTATGGAAAGAAGCGAGGAATGGGGGGGCAATCCTGTTGATAGGGCGGGGGTATCCCATAGTGGGATTCATAGGTGCGTGGGCGTGGACGTTGGGTTGGGTGTGAGCGTGTGCCAGAGGCGGAGGCTGCTGAGGCGGGGGCTGGTGCAAGTTGGACTGGCTGAGGGTGTGGGGTGGAACGGGGGGAGAGTAATGGTCCTGTACGTCTTCTCTCGGGAGAGAGGGCGGTGGCTTGGGCACGTTGTTTGGGGCCACGGGCGGTGTCGCGGAACGTTTGGGCTGGAGGGAAACGTTGGTGGAAGGAGGACTCTGCTGGAGTGGGCGCTGGTTGGGCTGGGCGGTGTGGAATACCTGCATGACCGATGGGACGATCGGCATGGACTGTGCCTTTACTGTTCGCTGTCTGTCCCGGGGAGAAGGGGACATTTCGCGGGGCGGCGAGTTCTGGGAAGAGCCTGGCGAGAACAAGGTCGTCAGGGGCGATCAGAACAAGACACTGGACTGACTGTGGAGTTGGGGATACATTTGAGACTTTCTGGCTCTGTGGGGGGAGTGACTAGACATGGGATTTTAAGATGCGCTGGGGAACAAAAGAAAGGTGAGATCGGTGCGCTGATAACAAGAGAGAAAGACCCGTACGCGCGTTTCCAACGTGGTTCGGCGACAACGTTGCCTCGAGCTGCACAAGGGGTCGGCACCCACGAATGGAAGTGCCTCGAGGCAGAGCCGAGTCCTCGCTTCATTTCCGACGTCAGAATAAAAAGAAACACGGAATGGAACAGTAGGACCTCTGAATAATAATAATAAGTAGTCGCGCGTCGGAACAGGCGAGCCTGGAAAAGGCAACCAGGCGCGACGTCCACCGCAACGATGTCGTCCGGCGTAGCGAGCAAAAGGTACAGTCGCCATCCACAATTCGCCCGTTCTATTGTCCAAGTCCTCGAGCACCAGGTTCCTGCAGATCTACGATGCACTCCCTCCCGACGCACAGCTGCTCGCCGTCCAGAAGCACCTCGCACCCCTGCTCGACGCCGTCTCCAGGGACAAGCGCACCCGCGCGACCACCTCTGCCGCAGGAATGCTGCAGCGCTACGCCCGCATGCCCACCCTCGACCTCAAAGCGAAAAAGGCAGAGCTCACCGCCCTCCTCCTCGAGCTGTCTCGCGACGCCAAACGCGCCCTCATCAAGGAGCGCTCCTGCAGGGAACAGCTGCTCTCCGAGGCCGTCGACACCCTGGCAAAATGGCTCAACGACATATGGAAGGTCGTCTTCGAGTTCCGCACAAACTTTAGAGTCGCCCATGCCTGCCTTCTCTTTGCCTACGACGCCCTCGATCAGATCGGAAACGGTTGCGGAGGGCACGTCTCTGCATCGTCTCCCGCGCCTTCCCTGACACCTCCACAGCTGCAGGTGCACATATGTCACCATGTTCGTTCCCGTGACCATCTCAAGATCCACGGGCAAGGTCGTCAAGTCCTTCATGCTCCATGGCGCACACAATCTCGAGAACGTCATGCTGTGGATATGGCGCGATCTCTTCCTGACCGTGCTCGCCATGGGCACAAAGCGTCAGAGAAGCGTCGTCCCTGACATGATAGACGACGTCCGCATCCTTCTTGGCTGGCGCTCCCTAGAGCAACTCTTGCGCGGTGGTAGCAAATGCAGGTCTCCGTCTCGTCTCTGCCACACGCCCCTCACACTTTCATTAGCTTTCTGTCAAGACGACCTGCCGGCTCAGGACCTAGACCAAATCAGTGAATGGTCCGACATCGTCGACGACGACGGCGACCAGAGTTACATTTCCGACGACTGGTCGACTATATGCGACGAACTGTATCCGAAAAGCTTCTACGCGCCTCATTGGCCATGGCGTATCGCAGACCAACAACCCCGACTGCGCGACATGGTTCATATCGCCCTCTTCAACATCTTCAAAGTCGCCCCTTCAGGCCCACTATATACTAGCATGATCGCCATCGCCGAGGACGAACACGGGCTGGAAGAACAACTCCATCCCCTCTTAATGTCCGTGGCTGCCCACTCCTCCGACAACTTTTCCGCCGCGTTACGTATCATGTCCCTGAATAATAGAGCAGACAGCATCGACACGCTTCTCAAGGCTCACAAACACCTTTTACGCCCACAGGATGCTGGATCGTTGCAATTTGGGGTCCTCATCATGTCGAGCAATGTTTCCTATCGCACGCACGCCATCTCGATCGTCGAAGAAGAGCTCATGGACGTCACCAAGATATTCCACGCAGCTATCCGCTTCAGCTTCTGCAACATCGACTCCGAAACCAACAAAACCGAGCTCACGCAAATTCTCGCTCTACGCCACGATTCGCTCAACCGTCGTACACGCGTGACACGATGGGTCAAGGGCGTCGCGACTCCTCAGGCTGATACCGCACACCCCATGGCGCTGGCTGCACTCATGATTGGTATACCACTTCCCCCGGGGGTCGAAAGTGCCGACGAAGGCGATATGCTGGGCTACTTTGAAATAGATGGCGACGAACCAGAGGTGGAGGACTTGAGAGAAGAGTTTAGACCGAACATCAAGGCTCGGTTGCAGGGATGGGTGGATACCGCCGTCGCCATCAAAGGCGGTCCGGCCCTGTTGTTGAACTTGTACGCCAAGGTCATCGTCGATATGCCGTTTCTGAAAGCGAGCGACGTGGTAGAAGAGATGTCTGCACGGTATGTCGCTTCCATGCCGTACCATGCACGACGTTGACCGACGACGCTCATCTCCAGCATGGCTGACCGACCGAGTAAAGTACATGTTTCTGACGCGCTCGAGGCGTTTAGGGGGTTTTGCGAGAAGCAGTATCTGAATCTTGCGCTTGCGAGGGGCAAGGTGGTGGCCCGGAGGGGTACAGCAACAGCGAGCCGCACAGCCTCAGGCAGGGAGTCGAGTCCTGGATCGAGTCCAACGTCGCCTGTTCCGCAGCGGACGTCTGGACCCATCGAGGATGCGGACTGAGAGTGTTGTAGTTTCTCCTTATTTTGCCGTACAGTATGCTCATGTGGTCCTCTACATTACTTGCAATGCGACCTAGTGTTGGTGATTATAACGAGGGCCAGGAACAAACGCTGGCAAACACGGTCGCAGAGAAACGCCTGCTTGTATTCCCGATTTGGGAATGCGTTTGTGTCTGACACATTCACTATATCCCGGTCGCCGAGAAGTCCCTAGTCTCCACGAAAATACAAAGAACTCGTACAGTTATGGAATCTTCAACTGCAGCTGTACCGGTCGCTCATATTCCCGTCATGCGGCCGTCCAACCTCTTTCGCGCCGTTTCGCGTGGTCTGGATCGGCGAGTTTTCTCATAAACGCCTCTTCTCACATCCTATCTTTCCGTCGACGACGCTTCGTTCCTTTTATGACGCGTCTTGTACAACTAAATCCCCTCCAACGACGCGTATATAACCCGCACTGCGGCAACGTCTCTCCAGCTTGCTCAGCCATTCATTGCTACCCTAGCGAGTGAAGCTCTTAACCCATCCCATTCTTTTTCCACTTTCCGTCCTCCGAGCAGGCCCTCGCCTTTCACCCGCGCCACATATAAAAGAAAAAACAGAATGAAGATGATCCTCTTCCGTTCCGCCTTTGTCACCGCTGGAACGATGCTTCAAGTGCTCTCTCTGCTCTGCGTCTTCCTTTCCATGACGTCGGGCAAGTCTCCTTCATCTTCTCGCTCTTCTGTTTGCCTCTGACGCGTCCTCTTTGTAGTCTCCGCCACGCCACAGTTTGGACGGCCGTGGTTCCATGCGCTGGATGATGCCCCCACGCGGTTGCCGTTCCCCGGGCCGCCCGCGTCGCACAGCGTCTCTAGTACGGTCCCAACCGCCCATCCGACCAAGTCTGGTGGCCACGTCAACGCAGCCACGGGCACGACCCACGTGCGTATGGCCCGCGTCCGTCCATGTCGACCATGGAATGCTCACCCCCGCTCGCCCGTTTCTAGACGTCCTCAATCGCACTGCAGCCGACTGGTCAGAGCAGTGGCGCGACGGGCACGACCCACGTGCGTATGGCCCGCGTCCGTCCATGTCGGCAATGGAATGCTCACCCCCGCTCGCCCATTTCTAGACGTCCTCGATCGCACCGCAGCCGACTGGTCAGAGCAGTGGCGCGACACACAACCTGGGTGACGTCCACGTCGCGCTGGTCTTGGGCGCGGCCGCGTCGGTCGTCTTCCTCGTGTTCTGAGGCCTTTTTTTTTTTTTTCTTTTTCCTCCGTCTCGAGTGGACACTGCTATAGACGTGTCTTTTTCGTTGGTCTGGCTTTTCAAAGAGTCGAGCCGACGGAAAGGTTACTTATTTTCTATTTGTTATTTTTTTTTCCCTTGACGTGGTTTTCACCTGGACGCATCTGTGCCATCTTTCTCGACGCCCTTTCTTTTCTCTCTCTCGGACCTCATTCAGGCAAGACGTGACCACGCATCGACTCGTGTATCGCTGTTTACATACCTGTGTATCCGTCTCTCCTTTACTCTCCTGGTACGCGGCCGCGACGCCGCGATTCTTGTAGCCTCTATTCATTACAATGCATGTATCTGCATAGCTGGTTGTATCCTACCGTACCCTTTCGCTCCTTTCCTTGTTGTATTACTCTGACCAATCGTGTTCAATACGTCGGTCTGAATTAATGTTGTCGTCTTTTACACACAGTCAAGAGTCGTACGAATGTTAATCATCCGTGGGCCTCCCGTACACGTGACCCGAACTACTGTAGATAAAGGTCCAGTCCGAAGTCCTGTCGTGTGACAATAAGTCCCTGCATGCTGCGATACCGTCCCTCCTAAGGCGTGTCCCTAAAGCCCATCAAATACTGCATGATCTGGAAAGCCGCCTGTCGATCAACGTATCAGCTACGCGCACGGCCAACTAACACCGCCACGCCACGTCCTTCCTGAAAAAAAAAACGACACTCACCACGGGTGCAAACTGCGGTACCATGTGTCCGCTCAGATCGACTTCGTAATAGGTCAATCCCCGCTCCGAGTGCATATTCCCATACGCCCCGACGCCGTCCACGATGAAGCTGTCGTTGGCGATCGGCGTCTGGAATCCTTGCAGGCCGTTCCCTGGAACGCGACGTGTCAACACTCGAACGCAACGTCTAGGTCAACGGGGGTGACGTACACGTCATGCTGTCGTTCCCGGGTAGAACGGGGGTGTGTGTGAGCCAATCACGCTCGCGCACGACGGGCGGGATGTCACGTCGTGGACCACGGACTTACTTTTGTATCACGATGCGGGTCCTAACCGAAAAAAAGGTTTCGCACGTCAGTACGTGGCAGGGACCAGAATAATTCGAAGACGTACCCGTCAGCGATCAATATGAAATCTGCCAGTCCGTGTACGATCACCGTCCGCACGTTCTTCTCGATCACGCTTGGGAGGACAGTAAAGGCAGGCGGTAGGCTCTGGTCTCCGTTCGGGAACACGTTGATGTTGGAACACTCAGCCCAGTCCGTGTCGAGCGGTGCATGAATCGCTTCTTTGACCCGGGTGCGATTGAAATAGAGCGGTGTTTGCGCCTGGAAGAAAGAACCTCTGTCACCACGTCCTCGTTAGTCTTTCTTTGAAGAAAAAGTCAGTGCGAGAAGGCCGTACGGGAAGCCAAGGACGTCCCACAAGATTGGGTACTGTGTTTGCAATGTCAGCTTTGGTCAACAGAAAATGTCTCGTTGCTCGCCGTATCCCAGATTCGATAAACGTTAAATGCCGGATTGATTATCAACGAGGCATTAAATATGTCGTCCCAGACATCGCATCCCTGCGCAAATTCTACAGAGTCTCCTGGGAGAGGAAGGAGCCCCTTCGGTGGGTACGTCACGTAGGTGGATACATAGTTGGTGTAATTGCATGTGGCGGCTTTCTTATCGAGATAATCGAGATACGTGTGGCTAGTAAACCAGGGTGTGAATGCGCGGAAACGCATCTGGGAAAGAACATGGCCTCACTTGAAGGAGAATAGACCTTGGTATTTGTGCACAAAGTCCACTGCAGGGATCTGTTCTTGCACGACATCCCATGAAAGCGATGCTGATAATGTTGTTCAGCACGTCCCTAATGTGAATGTGCCGAAGAGCACGCACGATCACTAATCCAGATCCCCTGAAGAGAGAGATCCAATAGTGTCGGGTTCTCATAGATATAATTTGCAATGTCTACGAGTGGTGAATGTCGTATGATATGAGTTCCATGCACCCAACTTACATGGGACATAAGTGCCAGCATACTAGACAAAACGCGATCCTTGAGTTGCTCATGCCACAAAAAGTAAGAAACTCACACTTTCACCAGTGAGCCAGAGTTTCTTTCCCTTCAATTCGGAGAACACTTCGAGGAATTGCTGCATAAAACCAACAAGCTGTTCAGCGAGCTGGTCCTCGTTCTCGATATTGGGAGTCCCTTGCGAGAAACCAGTGCCGACGGGTTGCTCGACCCAGAGAACAGAAGAAAGGTTAGTCCAGCTGTATTCGTTGACGGTGGGCTTTGCTTGGCCATAGGACCACGAAATGGGCTGATCAGGGTCAATAGAGTAATATATAATAGTTGGAAGGAGGGCACCGACCCCATTCTCCTGGAGAAAACCTTCGAGCGAAGAACATCCAGGGCCGCCGTTCGTCCTAAACATATATGATCTAGATCATACCGGTTGGTTGCGGTAACCACCGTACCAGAAAATAAGGTCATCCAGACTGCCTTCAGGACCAGGAGGGAAGAACCAGAAGAAGAGCTATGCATTAAAAGATCAACATCCTGCGAACTTGGTTACGGGCGTTCGCATACTTGTCGCGTCTCGTTCGGGTTGTTGCTAATTGGCAGCAGCCCGGCCCAACTGGGACCAGCATCGAAGTCGACAAACGGAAGGGCGCTTCCATTGACCCAAAACTCTACCAGGGTCACACAAGACGTAAATCCTTGTGACAATTACTGATCACAGCCACCCCGAAACTCACCGGATGCCTTGGGATTTGTGAATGTGATGTTCTGCACACCACTTCGTTTGACATTCGTCGGGCCTAAGACGACAGGTCCAGGGCTGCGTTGCCATCGCTTTGCAGCTTCTGCTTGACGCATCCTCGCCTCGTCCTTGCGCATCATCCTCGCCCCCGCAGTACTCGTGACTGCGAGAAACGTCACGAATGCCGTGGCGAGTACGACCATCTTCGTAGGACAAGCCCGCTGTTGGTAAAGCGGCGGAAAGTATGGAAGAGGGAAGATTCAAGGTACCATACAAGATATACCCGTGTTCGTGCATGATCAGCCAGCGTGGGATTTTGAGTTACCCACCGTGATTCAAGTTGACAGGCACTACATGGACACCTGGGCTGTCACATACAATAATAGGGTGGGTTTGGAAAAGCGCAAGTCACGCCATATTGAGAGGCTGAAACACGCGGTACACCGAGCAAGCGGGTGTATGTCGGTCGCACGCGTCCCACAGTGACGGCGACCGCGGCTAAGAAGACGGAGAAGGTAAGGAAGACAAGATGGAGAAACAGCGGGCGAAGTGCAAGCGGTCGGATGGATAGAAACAAAGATAGCTGGGCGCCTCCAACGATTCGAAGGCCCCCGTTCCCGATGATCTCCACGGCCGTGCTTAGTTGCATCATTAAGCTTCGTTGGCAGAGGCAGAGCATTGCTGCATTGAACAACCAAAGGATTGAGAGCAACTGTCGCGGGCACTCCCTGGACCCACACCTTGCACGTTATGCACCCATTACACCTGACAGAGATGAAGTGATGGGATTGTGAGACGGGCTTGTCGTTGAACTAACCCTGTGACCGGGTAAATTGACTTACGACTTGTGACCACCTCGTTAAACGACATTGAGATTAATGCAACACGAGCAGTATCACAGGGAGCACGAGAACTTGAGTTTCACCATTCCGTACAACCCAGCATCTTTTGCTTCTCAAAGAACACGATGCAAACAGCTCGACTCCCGGAAACGGCAAGTATTAGCACCGTGTCATTCCCACCAATTACGGTATACAATATCGCTGGACCCAGATATGAGCCCAGGAACACGTACCAGTGGTAACGCCCTTAACTTTCAAGCGGGCATCGGCATACAACCACAAGCTATTGGGAGATGGAAAGTGTATGTCTATTGCTCTAGAGTATACCCGGTGCCGTCTGCAAACGAGAAACATGACACGACAACTAAACGACTTAGTGGGAAAGTGAAGGTACGACACAAGCCCGAACGAAATACTCATGAAATCTCCCATCCTTTGTCAATTCTGGATGAAATGTCGTGAGTAAATGACTCCCCTGTTGGATGGCTACTATTCTTCGTGGATCATCTTCATTGTCTAGGGGCGAGACTACTTCCGACTTTGGGACTACCCCAAGAGGCAGACGGGCAACGACATGTATGGGCGGTTGATCTTGCGATGAATGTATTGCTGTGATGACCTGAGATTGTCTTAGTGCGACCGATCACCAGCCATGGGGCGAATAGTCGCGTACGGGTGCACGAATGAAAATGCCGGTGAAAGGATTCTGCGGGTTTTGTAGTCCTTCGACAATGAGCGGCGCCTCGAATGAATCCACCTAAGTGAAGGCGGCAGAAGTCAACTCGACGTTGTGCGCGCGCCATGTACAAGTCTGACGAACCTGCGGACCCCATCCGTTCCGTGCAACAGTGAGACTCATTCCATGCAACAGCTCTTGACCACCCTTTTTTGGATTCTCTACGGTCTGTGCTAGGAGAATCGCACCTGCGCAGGTACCCCATATCGGCTTTGTCTTTGTGAACTCTTTGAGTGGCTGCAGAAGACCTCCAGACTGCGCTAGAAAGGCTATGGTAGTGGACTCTGCAGAGCGTAAGAGACGAATACACCTCCTGGACAACATGGCACTTGCCTCCGCCTGGTATGATCAAGCCATCGCACTTTTCAAGGTCGTTAGGGGTGCGTACTAGGAGTGGGCAAACCTTAATCGGTGAGGATAGTCTACGAAGAGCAGCCTCGTGCTCTGCGAATGCCCCTTGAAGAGCTGATGAACTGTCAGTAGTTACTACCAGCGGATGAAGGGGTACTTGCCAAGTATCCCAACGACCACGTTGCCTTGCATTGATGTTGTCAGTTAATGTTCACACTCAACGGTCCAGAACACGGACAGTTGTCAAAAATTAGCAGGATGAGAATCGAGACGTACCTGTACGGGAATTCACGGGGCAGGATTAGAGGAAATTCACCCCCAGCTGACCCGACGTCGGGCCGACGGGAGCGGCCGTGTGAACTCTTCGCGATGACTAATTCATTGCTCCTGGTTTTTCATCTCTCACCTTGACCACCACGTCCGACGCCAACTCCTCTCTATGTCTGAACTCGACGCTGACCTTTACGGCGGTAGGAACTTTACGTTCGTACTTCTCGTTGGCATACCTGAAATCTGTGTTCCAGATCTCTACGGAAATGACGAAGCAGACTTTGCGTCTGCCGCCGAGTCACATGAACTGAAACCAGAGGAACTAAAACCAGAGGTGCCTTTAGAATCCCCCGCTCCTGCAGCTGCAAAGCTTCCCGAGGTCAAGCAAGAGCAGAAAGCCGCTACTTTTGGTTCCCAGCTAGTACACTCCGAGCATATTGAATACTCTGACGACCACATCACAATTTCCACGCAGTCGAGCTCCTTGGCGCAAAATGCGCCACAGCAGATTCCTACGTACCAGCAACCGTCAGATTATTCAGTAGATATTGCGCTTTCCGGTGCTCGCCCCAATATGCCCGAGCGCAGCGTACGGCCCTCTGAAATGAAAGATGAAGGGTGAGTCATTACAACTCCCTTACTGATCATGCGAGCCAGTTCTTTCTATTGCTATGCTTGTCGGAGTTGCTGGGTTGTCGCCAAATAAAAGTGTAGTCGGTCCATCGTCATCTCGCCTAGCTACTCGGAAGTCTGTCGACTAGGACTAGACTAGCTCTAGCGTACAGTCTAGTCTAAACTAGGCTAAAAACAACCCTCAGAGACAGTAGCGTCCTCTTCATCTCTCCTCTGTCATCACGTCTCCTGTCTTTTACAGATAACTAATAGCAACCTTTACTTTCCATATCTCCATCGTCTGCGCACAATTCATCCCTGTCGATGTACACGTGTCAAACTCAAATTACTATCTATAGCAAGATGTTCATTGGCGGACTCAACTGGGATACAACCGATGGTACTTTGCCGTCATTAATTTTGTTGTATCCATTCAGTAGTACTAAAACTAGCGTTTCTGTACCAGACTCTCTCAGGAACTACTTTTCGCAGTTTGGTAAAGTAGATGCATGTACTATCATGCGCGACGCCGCTGGGCGGTCACGGTGTTTCGCTTTCTTGACATTTGAAGATCCAGCGAGTGTTAACGCCGTGATGGTACGGGAGCATTTCCTGGATGGCAAGATAGTACGCACACTGTTGTATTTACTGTGTGGATTACGTTGGCTCATGCGATTTCTCTGTTTGATCTGAAGATTGACCCCAAACGAGCGATACCAAGGCAGGAACATCAACGGGCAACAAAGCTGTTTATTGGCGGTCTTGCAGGCAGCGTGACATCCGAATCCATGCGCGAATTTTTCTCTCAATTTGGCAAGGTCATCGATTCGACGGTTATGCTTGACCGCGAGACAGGACGGAGCAAGGGTTTCGGCTTTGTTTCCTTCGAGGACACCAACGTCCAGCCTTTCCTCGGTTTTGGCAATTTACAGATTGATGGTAAACTGGTAGGTTTCGATGCCCTGTCGGACATAGCATTGTTGTCGACTTGGTGACCCTCCAGATCGATGTTAAATTGGCTCAACCTCGGTATCAACGAGACCACTTCCAGGAAGACGGTGTACCACAACAATACGGGGCCCCTCATACAGCTGCTGGGGGGAGCGGGGTAGTAGCCGGAAGTGGCTTCAATGGGCAGACGGGTGGTGGTGTCAACTTCCCTGCTGTTCAAGCCAACGCCGGCGCCCTGGCCGGAACACCGGGGGGCAACACCCCTTTTGATCCTCAAGCGTTGGCACAATTGTATACGAGGATGTTCCAAATGGCTGGCGCGGGTGGCATGTTGGGCGGCATCGGCATGAACCCGATGATGGGTGGAATGGGCAGCGGAATGAGCACAGGTGGGTATGGTGGCGGTATGGGGGGCATGGGCAGGGGCATGGGTGGCGGAATGGGCAGCGGAATGGGAAGTAGTGGTATGGGAGGTGGTGCGGGGGGTCCTGGGATGGGAGGGGGGATGGGGAGGGGGGGGCAAGGAATGATGCAGGGTGGTACACCGACCGGCCCAAGTGGATTGGGCCCTAATGTCCCTCGTGGTCCTCGAGGTGCTCAGGGAGGCGCGGCCGGACCTGGTGGTCCAGGCGTGGGGCCACAGCGCGCAGGCCAACGTGGTCAGCACGGCTACCACCCGTATGCACGGTCGTGATTGTCGTTTTGACGCCAATCTCGGGGGTAAGCCGGAAACTCAAAATTCATCTGGCACGAAGAGTGCCAGCTTTGTGATGCCATGGTGTGCACTTATTAACATCCGTGGTCTCGTTAATTTTATGACGTAGTACTGTTCTGCCTCTTTCTTATGCCATCCTGTACAGTATCCGTCAGTTTTGAAGTAGACGAGGTAGCGTGGCGGTGCACCCCTTCACACAGCCTCGTTGACGAACCGAACGGACACAAAACGACGCACAAACACACTGCACGCTCTTCACGCGACGGCTTTCTTCATACCGGTATCAGCCGAAATCGCGCAGGATGCCCCCACACGTTGATGTCGTCGTCGTCTTTAGGGCAGCCTTAAAACGCGCCCCGCTGTCCAAGGAGCAGATACGAAAAAATGCAGCAAGAACAGAACGACAATATACAACCCTCGTAGATATGCTCACTCGGGCGGGCCTGAAGGCAGTCGGCCGCCGCGGGGAGAATCAAGACCAGCTGCTTGTCCTGGTCAGCTGTCCACCTGAGTTGCTTGTTCGGCTAGTCCATTGTGAACGGTCAGTCGTACCGCAGCTTTTATGGGATACCAATCACGCATATTTGTTTTTTCCTAGATATTCAGACTTCTTATGTGGTCTTCCCATGTCAAAACTACCTTCTGCAGAGGCAGACCTCGACTCGGCTCCGCCTTCTTCTGCGGACCGTGTACGCCTCGTCCACACTTATATTACGTCGACCCCGGATGACGGTGGTCTCGGAATTATACCGGGTTGCGAAGAATGGGACCTCGTCCAATCCGTCATGTCGCTTCATAATCATGAATTCAACGATCAATGGATACGATTATGGACGCGGCACAGAATAGCTTCGGTGGAACTCGAACAAGTGCGGAATCAGGTGCGTCCCTTCAACCCTCTGTCCCGCAATGAAGCTGACCGGCAAGCTAGTTTGGCGACTCCGTCGCCCTGTATTTCTTCTTCCTGCACGCATATACGCGCGCACTAATATTCCCTTCGGTGCTCGGGGTCCTCTTTTACTTCTTTGGCACACCATACTCCGTGATCTATTCAACACTCTTATTCATATGGTCCGTTGTGTTTGTCGAATGGTGGCGTCTTCAAGAACGCATTCTCTCCGTTAGATGGTGCACACGCGGGTCCTTCCGTGTGGAGAAACGAAGGGCAGACTACGTGTATGGCTTTCCTTGGTGGCGGAAAGAAGCAAGAAAGATGGCGAGCATACCCGTCATATTACTGTTCGCCAGCGTCCTCTCCGTTGTTTTGACAGGCGTGTTTATCCTGGAAGCGTTTGTGACTGAACTATACGATGGTCCTGGCCATCGCATTGTAGTAGGTCGTTTTAGAACAATGCCGTGTTCTCATTCTAATTCGGAACCTCTCTCACAGGCTTTCGGTCCGACTCTTCTCTTCTCAGCGTTGGTGCCACAGCTGCTTGAAGTATACAAGGCTAGTGCAAAGCGGTATACGGACTGGGAGAATCACGCACACCAATCTAGTCATGCAAAGTCCTTCAGCATCAAAGTATTCACGTTATCAGCCATTAACGCTTATCTCGGTCTCGCGCTTTCCGCCTTCGTCTATGTTCCGTTCGGAGAGGGAGTCATGTCCCTCGTTCAGCGCTACCTTTTCTCTGGCCCGCAGGGAGCAACGGCTGCAATTCTCAAAAAACTCAACATCTCTCTCAACGACACCTTGAAGTTGAATTTAGGCAGGGGAATAATGACGCACGTGGACTCAGGGAGTGTGTCCACGCGAAGTTTATTCGAAGCGGACACTATGCGCGCACGACTCAAGCTGAATCCCAAGAGGTTACAAGAGCAAATGTTCGCGTTTCTGGTTACAAACCAAATAGTGGACAACATCTCAGAAATTGGTATGCCTTACGTTAACCGAGCTATCGGATCGTTCCGCGCTGGCAAAGGGTTCAGGAACGGGGGCGGGAAAGGGTTAGGGAAGAAGAAACGCGTCGCTTTTGATGACGAGCCAGCTGGACAAACCCACGACGATGCGCGAACACGAGAAGAGCGCGAATTCTTGGAGACCGTGCGGAGCGAGGTATCCCTTCCTGACTACGACACTTTCGACGACTATAGCGAGATGGTGACCCAATTCGGGTACGTTGCACTGTGGTCAACGATATGGCCGCTGGCACCCCTTATGTCCCTTTTGAACAACCACATCGAGGCACGTTCGGACGCGTTCAAGATTGCAGTACACGTGCGACGACCAATTCCAGTGCGTACCGACACCATTGGTCCATGGCTCGAGTCGCTCTCGTTCTTGGCATGGCTTTCTGCACTGACGAACTCGGCGCTGGTGTATATGTTCCGTACGCCATTCAATGGTTCAGCTGTTCCGGAGGGCAAAAGCCTACCAGAAGACCATGTGCATGCGGAGATAAAGGATTTACTCCTTTCGGCTTTCCTCGTCGCACTCCTTGCCTCACACGTGTACTTCGTACTCCGCGCAGTCGTGAGCCATACGCTTGAGCTTGCGATATGGAGGGGCAGCAAAGAGATGAAGGAGGCAGATCGGGTGGAGCGCGAGATCAAGCAGAAGTACCTCGCTCAGTGTCCCACAACCCCGCTTCAGAGTCCAGTTGACTCGCAACAGCCAGGCGGCACGCAAGATGAGGACGACTGGGCATCCTTTTGGGCGACCGACGAAGGTTTAGAGGAAATTAGAAAATCAGACAAGGATGCATGAAGCCATCCTTACCCATATGGATGAGTGCGTCGTCTCGCTTCGCTTTGAAATGAAACGCCGAGTTATATAGGCTATGCAGTCTGCTTGATGATTTTCTTTGTCTTTGTCTTATTCCTGCTCTTGACTATATTGTCGGTGTCATGTGAACGTCACAAGTCCTTCATGCCTTATCATACATATACGACATCTTCTGTATCCTACACTACCAACCAAGTACATAGCAAGGTTTTGTACGTGGCCTCAAGCAGAAAACACTCAATACTAGACAGCAACTTCGTGAATATCGATCCAAGTGGTTCAGTGATCAGATATGTCCTGCGTTCAAACTGTACTCCTTCTATGATCCACCATCGCGCATTTCTCCCAAGACAAGACCTCACCACGATCTGTAACCCCCTGGACATAAAACCTTACGCCAGCCCATTTGTCCCAGTCGGAAGGCAAGCATGTCGGCTCGACGTAAAACCTGTTCGCACGTCCATCAAGACCTGTAGTGCCAATAAACACTTTGACAGCTGGATCTGCGTGCGCAGCATCATCTAGCGGTGCGGCATAGATGTTAAAGTAGATAAAGGTGGGGAAACGGTAGGCAGGCGTGTCCCGCAGGAGCCACGCGGGGGTCGTAGATTCCGGATCCTTGACATAGACATCGATGGGGCAGAAAGTTGATGCCGTGTCCCACGTGAGGACGCCCTCGAGAGGATTAGTCTCAAGTGCGTGCGAGCTGGGAGAAAACTTGGCTCCGGTAACGGAAGCTGTGCCGATCGATATAAGGTGAGGAGGTGGTGAGGGGTATACGGCGAGTTGGCCCAAGGAGACGGAGAATGAAACGTTGGCCAAAGGACCCTTGGGTTTGATATCTATGAACAAGCCTATCACGACTGACATTATGTTCCCGGGTGTGGTGGAAGTAAAGTTTACAGTCTGCGACATCCATCCTTGTGGTAGATCAGATACAATAGCTTCGCCGACAGCGAAGTCAGTGCTATCGTTCGAGACAGGTTTAACGTAAAGGTGGGTTTTGAGGTCGACGTCGTTAGGTAATGCGGTTTTGTAGACGATACGGGCTTCGAACGACTCCTGGGTCGTCACAGTTAAAGATTGGATGGGCAGCCAGACGACTTGGGCGATGCCTTCCGCCTTGGTTCCCGCGCACGCGAGGGTCAGTTTGAGTGTGTTCCCCCCATTGTAGCCGTCTGTCATGTCAAGTGTGGTCGAAGCAGTAGGAGCAGCTTCATCACGCATATCGCCTTGCCAGCAGGGAGTAGGCCACGGCCAAACAAGATCACCGATTGAACTTTGTTTATCGATATCTGTCCACCCTTTTTTCGTTTCCAGGACCTTCTTCCCCTCAACGAACCAAGAGTAACCAACACCAGGAGAAAAGTGAGTGTAAAACGCATATCTGGAGGGATCTGGGGGTGGAAGGTCTTGGAAGAACGTAGTCATGGGTTTAAAGGGACCTTCCAGACAATCCGGGACAGCAATGGTTTCACCAGGTCTGAGGGGACCAAGCCACAGCTTCCGCTCGTTGTCCCACCAATTGTTCCAGTTTTCTTCTGCTTCTATCGTTTCTTGCTCCCAAGTCCATCCTGGGGCGAAGATGGCAGTGCTGAAGCCTCGAGGACCGGTGTAGGTGATAGCACGATAGCAGGTGAAACCATCACCGTATTTAACTTTGCCATCGTCCCGTGGGAAGACATCAACGCCGGAGTAGATGTCTTGAAGGGTTTTGGTTGCGACGGACGACATCACATCTATCGAACCATTTGGATCTAGGGCCGTGTGCTTGAGATCCGTAAAATATTGATTCATGGAAGCTTGAGTTTCTGGACACCACTAACACATCACTGTCAGGGACCCGTGAACCATGCGGTCACATCGGCATATACTCACCCAATAGTTTGTGAATAGTGTGTCAGACGCAAGGAAGAATGGTAGATTGTAACCATTCAGCCTATTTTGGTACGATACACGGCCAGTATATATTACACTGTCGTACCTAATGTACGATGTGAATTTCTCGAGCAAAGATACGTCGAGGGCTAACCACTCACCATGCAACTTGGGCATGGGGGCCAACTTTTTCTCGGAGTTCAGATTTGAGTAATAAAATCCATGCAGCTAGGGCATGTGCGTGATTAGCCTTGTACTTGAGATGAGATTCGAAGTTGAGCAGATATCCGTCGAAACCACGTTGATACGCTAACTCAGCAAGGAGGACCGCATAACGTTTAGAAATCGGTATCTTGTCGTCCGTGACTGCAAAATCGGCGCAACCGACAAGAAGTTGAAGGCAATCTGGATTATCACGACCTTCGAATATTCTACAAGAAGCATGGTGAATAGATTATGAATCGATCAATTCGATCATACTCACAACGTGCCAAGCATCCTTGTGCCATGTTTATGCGCGGCATTAGTCCACCCGGATGGGGGGACGGTAATCCGGTTGTGCGAAAAGCTACACACTCGATCACTGGACGTCTGCACGATAGAGGGAGACGTACTACACAAAAGTATCACATAGTCTCCAAAAATTGAAGGTATAGCACAACCCAGAAGGAAACTCCTTATATCCGCCCTATCCGTGTTGGATGTTGTGTTAGCCTTGGATCGATTGATCGGACGTGACAGTACTACCACGTATCATATGGTAGTCGAAAGATCCACTGACCTTGTAATCGTGGCAAACCTGATCAATACATTAGAGTAGATCGCACATATATTTCTGGAATTTCTGTCCTACCAGTAACTTTCCCCTACTGTCCGATTGACCACCGATGTAGGGGCGGGGCTGATGAGGCACCACTCCAGACAGCTTGTCGTGAGGCTGAGCGAACCATGTGTCAAGCTCAGTAAGAGACACGAAGTACGGTGCTTCATCTCTGACAAGATCTGAATGACTGTCGCCAAGTAATGGCATGGTGTCTGGACGAAGGATCTAGTTAGAGCGCATATGCTGTTTAGTACTATACTGAGTAGTACTACATCATGATTGTGCCTCGACGACTCCAACAGTCCAGGGGCAAGCGTGGGAAACGGAATACCTCAGCAGGTTGCGAGTTAAATCTTTCAGCCTTCCCTTTGAAACGTTTTTCGACGTTTCCACTTGACGGAAATGTCTGACCAGCAAGACATCAAAAACGATGATGGAACCCCTACAGAAATTGTCTCCCAAGATGTCTACAACTCGAATGGTGACAAGACCCAGCCTGCCGAGGAAATTTTAAATGTCCTCAACGCGCTCAATCCAAAGACCATCTCCACCACTAGTCAAAATGGCCACGAACTCGACCTTGTTCAGCAAGAGATGTCTCAGGATTCTCAGCAAGACCCGCCTTCTGAGTGGCATGCGTTGCGCGAGAAACTGCGTGAACATCCGCAAGACCCGGAAGGCTGGAACAAGCTTGTCGACATCGCCGAAAATGCGGGTGATCTTGAGCAAATTAAACAGACATATGAAGCCTTGCTTGAAACGTATCCCAACACGGTATGATGTCTCTCCGCCATCTTCAATCAGTGTGGTTTGACGCAATGTCCGAATCAAGTCTTCGGCACAAATTGCCTATCTCAATCACTTCTTGAGCCCCGGTCTATTCCAGTACGCTGAAGAATTGTTCAAGAGATTCTTGAGAACTTCACCACTTGTTGATCTCTGGAAGTTCTATCTTACCTATGTCAGGTCAGTCACGAGGGGGTCTAAAGTCCGATATCAATGGCGCATTGAAATGTTCTCCTCAGACGAGTGAATACATCTCCGGCCAGTCGAGAAGCAGTCACTAGAGCGTACGAATTCGCGCTCAATCGTATCGGTCAAGACAAGGACAGCGGTGAGATATGGAGCGATTATATCCAGTTCCTCAGAGCGGGAGAGGTACGCCGAATATTACTCCAACTTCAAGAGCCAAACTCAGACGGGATGCTAGACCACGACTACTTGGGAAGAGCAACAAAAGATGGATGCACTCCGTAAGGTCTATCACCGAGCTGTGCAGATTCCGCTTGAGAATGTTGAAAAACTCTGGTCTGAGCTCGAGACGTTCGAAAGCTCGTTGAACAAAATCACGGTGCGATTTGCCTCAGTTGTCAGAACTTTTCGCTCACGAGGCGGCAGGCCAAAAAATTTATGACCGATTTATCTTCATCGTACATGCAAGCTCGGACTGTACTTCGTCAATTACAGAGGCATCTTGGACCTCTGTTTCCACCCCCTCCAGCTTCGTCGACATCGCGACCACCTATATATCTACCCCCGGCCCCAACATTCAACCCAGCCGAAAGAGCTCTTGTGGGTTCTTGGAAGACTTATTTGAAGTGGGAAGAGGGCAACCCGCTTGAGTTTGAGGATAAAGACAAGGCTACGCTGATCTCCCGTATCCAAGGGGTGTACCGCAAGGCAGTCATTCGCATGCGATATTACAGCGAAATATGGTATTACCTTGCTTTTGTCATTACGTGTAGCTCATGCGACCAATGCAGGTACATGGCGTTTGTATGGACCACCAGTATCGGTAAGCAGGAGGAGGCGCTGAACATCCTTAAAGCCGGTATGGAAGCCAACCCTACAAGTTTCCTATTGCATTTTGCGTATGCCGAGGCGCAAGAAGGTCGTAAGGAGTATGGTGAAGTAACTGCCACGTTCGACAAGGTTCTTGACACCCTACGTGTCGAACTCGAAGAGCTTGAGAGCCGAGTGAATTCAAGCAATTCATCGTTCTCGTCTGATGCGTCTGGTCGTTCTGCGCCTGTGGGAGCCCCGAATGCTTCTGGTACTTCAATGATGGGGATCACGGAGGCGGGAACGGTGTCAAACAATTCGTCTTTTGCCACGCAGGTTTCCGACGAAAAACCACCTAAATCAAAAGAGCTGCAAGAGCGTCGGTCAGAGTACGGACTTGTTTGGATCATGTATATTCGATACGCTCGTCGTGCGCATGACCTCAAGACATTCCGAGCAGTATTCGCCAAAGCCCGCAAGGACCGCTGGACGCCATGGGAAGTCTATGAAGCCGCAGGTATGTGCATGCGAGGTGTAATAAACCGTGAGATTGATGGCCACCGATAGCACTGATGGAGTACCATTGCAATAAAGATGGCGGGATGGGTGTTGCGTCCCGTATCTTCGAGAAAGGTCTGGAAAGTTTTGGTGACGAAATCGAGTTTGTGTTGAGATATCTCGGCTTCTTGATATCTGTCAATGATGATAACAGTAAGTGGTTCCCCAAACTCAGTTCACCCACTTGACAACGTTACGTTTCAGATGCCCGAGCACTGTTTGAGCGAGTTATCCCGACCTTTTCAGCGGAGCGCGCTCGGCCACTTTGGGAAAGGTGGGCACGTTATGAATATCAATTTGGCGATCTGGAAGCTGCACAGAAGCTCGAGAAACGTATCGCTGAAGTTTATCCAACGGGTACGTTACGCTCCGCACCCTTCCCTAACGCCGACGGTGTTAAAGAATGCTGTCGTAGATCCTCCGATCAAGCGCTTCGCGCAGCGTCACACATATCTCGGTATAGATGCTATTGCGGCAAGGGACCTGGGGTTTGCTATGGCGGGTCGTCAGCCGGTTGGAACCTCGTCTTTCACCTCGTCCCTTGAGAAGCGTACAGATTCCTTACTGTCAATTACGTCCATCGCACATATGCCGCCGACTCAACCAACTCTAAAAAGGCAGCCCTCGCCCGAGGTGAAGCGTCGGGAGGAGTCCGCCAAGCCAGAGTTTGCCCCGCCTGCAAAGCGTGCAAGGCCAATATCTCCACCTCGTGACAGAGAGCGTGACAGGTTCTCTGACGGACCAAGGAGACGCTTTGGTAGCCCGGCGCCGTGGGAGAAAGAGCGAGATAGGGAGTCTCATACAGTGAAGAGAGACAAAGAACACGACGACAAATCAACTACATTACCTGCCGTCCTCACGTGGTTTGTCGGACAGTTACCAAATGCAGCGTCCTTTGACGGTCAGTTCGTCCGCTTGCCCGTTGTTCGGCTACTGCAAGAGGAAATTTGACTCATACTCGTTGCATTGTCGTTTTTATCCCCAGGGCCCATATTCAGGACTGACGATCTTATGATGCTGTTCCGAAATGCTGTCATCCCGAGCGCTACGCGGCGACCAAGCCCGCCGCCTCCGCCACGTATGTTATTGTTATTTATTTTACATGCTGTGACCTAACTTGGCCACAAAGGTGGACGTCCACCGCCTGATTATGGACCATACCAAGGACCTGGAGGTCGAGGTCGTCGGTACTAGTTACTGTCTTTGTCCTTCTTGTTCATGATTTATTATCTTCTACATTTGCGCACGTGCATGCAATGAGGCCCGTTTCGAATTACTCGATTAATGCCATTGGAGTCCCCAGTGGTCGGTACCTTTGGCTCCTTGTCTGAGTTCGCGATGGACTATATAGTCAGCAAGAGCAGCCAGTGCTGTGGATGAACGGCTACCAAATATGTTCAGGAACTGATGCCACCACTACCGCCGTGATACCAGCACTTGGAAGACCACATTGCGGGAAATCATCACTTGATCGCATCCGTGGTACACAGCAGCCTAGTTCAGGCACTGGTGAGTCATTCATCAATCCATGGCAACAGTCAGGGAGTTGTCGCCGGCGGGCAATTAGATAAGAAATGGAGGGGTATACAAACAAAGTAATCGTAGGTGATGTGGTACAAATGCAAACTTGCAAGTCGACTTGTAATGGAACAAAGCTGCTGTGATATTATAACTGTCTGCACGAAAGAGCTAGCCATTCCAGGCGGGTGGAAAAGTAAACGACAGCGAACGTTGGTGTAGAACAGCATGTCACCTACACTACCCCAACAATTAGCGTGCGTAGCGTCAAACTACGGTTGTTCGGGTCACAATTCGAGTACTGCGTTTGGTAATGACACTTGCGTTATGATGGTGGAGGGGTGTCTGCAGCGAGGGCTCCAGGGAGCCTGCAGATAATGGAGAGTTGAATGATGATGGATGCGTGTAGGAGAAAGGGAGGAACAGAGTCACCGATGGCGTCATGACCACAGCCCAAGGTTCCTCAGGGGGCAGGGAATAGTTGACAGGATTGGTGTCGATCCTATTGAGAGGCGTCAACCTGGATGGGTTGCACAGGACCTCCGATATCATGGCATTCTGGGGGTATACGACAATGGGACGGTCCCGAACGGACTGGAACCTCCAACGATCCATCTGTTAACGTAGGATGACACTTCCGTTTGGAGGAGTTCAAATAGCAATCGTTGTTCTGTCGAAGACACGAACATCAACTGGTGTTTACATATTCTAGGAGGGTGAGCGCACCGTTCTACAACTCTATCTCGGGATGTAAACCCAACAGCGAAATCATAGTCATAGGTTCCCAGGAGGTATGAAATCAGCGAGTGGAGTACAACACTTGTGACGCAAAGCAACCGTTGTCTGGTGATCCTGGTGGTGGGTAAGGAAAAGGTGAATTTGTCGGATCCCGAAAGGGTACGCTATCACTGTAGGTTACCCTTTATCCAAGTTCAGTGAAAGTCAGTACAGGACCAAGTGATGGAATGTTCGCCATGCACGGTAGAATGTCTCCTACCAGCTGCCATATTTGTGATGGTGTCCATGACTCCATTATGAACCTGCCAGCGCCCATGAATGGTTGGCCACTATCGCGGATATTTGACACGATGTCCAAAGTAACCATCAACCATTCGATCTAGTACCGGAGCCGGTACTGAACGATACAACTGAATGAACCCTGCCAGGTTTCATTGTTGCATTGGCGGCCATAATAGCGACTGCATCGGATGTGGCCCTGCTGAAGCGAGCAACAAGTTGAATGACGATGGTGAATTTGATCAAGGCTCATGGAGGCTCGTGTTATTTGACACCGATCTGATGCAGCAAGAAACCGACGAAGTCTGTCTCCTAGACTAGTTCATCGAGTTGGTTCTGAGCGATGAGTGTTAGTTGGCCCACGAACAAAGCATTCTGATTCCTGTTGTCCGCCTCCCACTCCACGTGTCGTCTAGTGACGTGACTTGAACGACCAAGAAGAATGGCGAGAACTTGTCCAACTTCTGTCGGCACGCCAGTAACTTTGGTAAAAATTTCCGAGGGATGCGATTGATTGTGATACACTGAAAGTCTCGCTTCAAGTACGCAAAGCCAAGATTGCTAATCTTCTCCCACACTCAGCACATCAGACACCGCTTGCCCCGCCCAACCCGCGAAAACGGCGCAAGACCTTCTTCGCTTCTCTCCGTCGTCTCTTCACCAGCTGAATCGGGTTATACTTCAACACGCACGATGGAATGGGTGAATGCCAAGTTTTCAACACAGCCGCACAATATATCACGGATCGTCACACTCCTTGGATCCATTCTCGTCGCGTTGGGCTCTGGAACTAATTATGTGGGTTGGCTTGATGCTACATGATGGGCGCACCGAGCACTAATCGAGCGTAATCTTGCCTCTGAACAGATTTATTCTGGTGTGTCGTTTCTTGTACTGCGAACTCCGCTTCCATGAACATTCTTGCCAGCTTATGCGCCTCAGCTCGGTGCTCGCCTTCGAATATCACATACACAACTCAATGTCATCGGACTCGCAGGCAATAGTATGGCCTCACATGCTTCCCATGGCCCTTGCTTAGTCTGTCCACAGTGGGCGTATACACCTCTGGTCCTGTCTGGGGTCGTATCATCGATCGCAAGGGCCCACGAATCCCTCTCATTGGCGCTTTAATCTGCCTCCTCGTCGGCTATATGGGCATCAAACAAATGTATGACGATGGCATAGGCAATGGCACCACTGTTTCGTCGCTCCATCTCGTATTACTCGCCATGTGCAGCATTATGACTGGGCTGGGGGGGAATGCGGGGTTCGGTGCCGCTATGAATACGACTGCGAAGAGCTTTTCCTCTGCTGCGGTGCGTACTCTTTCCTTCCTACCCTCTGCGTTTATGCCAAGACGGCTCGTGTTCCTCAGCGGGCCACTACCACTGGTCTTGTTCTGTCGGGTTTCGGATTGTCAGCTTTCTGGTTCTCGTTGGTCGCGCACACACTTTTCCCCGGCGATACATCCGCCTTCCTACTCATTCTCGCTCTCGGAACAGCTATCCCGATGGTCATAGGCTTGTTCATTGTCAGGCCTGTTCCTCTTCAGTCGACGAATAGGCACGCCACGATCGAAGGGTACAATTCCATCCCCAGCCGAGACACTATCGCCATCGTCGGAGAGCTGCATGTAGCGGTGGATCAAGAGACAACTACTGAGGCAGAAGCAGATTCTGCACCGCTACTCTCACACGAGCAAGAACCTGGTTCGTATCCGGTCTCTGTTCCGTCCTCCGCTGTCGAGGCGAACCTATCAATGACTTTGCACGATGAAGGAAGTGCCGGGGATAAAGAAGGGTTACCGGACATTCACGGCAAGGGACTTTGGCTCACTCCAGACTTCTACCTGGTCTTCATTATCATGGCAATATGTGGGTAGTCATTTCTATGGACCGCCAGAATCGACGCTCACCCTTTTTTTCCGTAGGCAGCGGCATCGGTCTCATGTGTTAGTGTATTCGTTTTGATGGAGGGTTTGACTCATTCTTTGCAGATATAAATAATGTCGGTTCAATCTCACAAGCGCTTTATGCCAAGACACATGCAGTTTATGATGACATTGAGGCCTCCAAGTGGCAAGCTGCTCAAGTATCTATTCTGAGCTTAGGGAACTTTGCGGGACGTATTCTAATTGGTGAGGTTTACGCCGTTCTGATGTTTAATGCTAAGTACGGGCATGTAAGGCTTAATCTCCGACTTCGCACACACACGCCTTCGTCTTCCACGAGCCTACTGCCTCTGCATTGTTTCATCGCTCTTCATCATCTCTCAAGCAAGCACGATCATTGTCTCTTCCGTCGAGACATTGTGGGTGGCTACTCTTCTTGTTGGACTTGCGTATGGGTCGTTGTTCGGAAGCTACCCAACGATCATGATCGAGTGGTTTGGGATGAGTGGGTTATTCTTTTAACTTGATTTGCATGAACTCATGTTCGCTACGTCAGCACACTTTGCTGAGAACTGGGGCTATGTCTCCTTCTCGCCCGTTCTAGGGGGTAACATTTTCTCCCTCATGTTCGGGCTCTACCTCGATGCCCATGCACCGGTGCAGGACTCGCGTTCCGTGTTAGGAACGCGCGCCTTGTCGTTGGTCAGTTTAAGGTCACGCGGGCTACCCTCGGAACACCAGTGTTTCGATGGCAAAGCATGTTACGTGGGGAGTTTGCAGGTGACACTTGTTGCATGCACCATTTCTCTAGTATTGAGCTGGTGGGCCGGAATTAGAGATGGGCAGAAGATTAGGGCTAGAAGTTTTTCCGGAGTGTAGAATAATAGAAAGACATGGGTGTATTGTCCCGAGCACAAGTTTCCAAGTGTAACCAAAATGGAGTACCATATAATCATAGGTCCTCTCAAGCTATGCATTAGGATTTTGTCGACCACTGTCCATGACAACATTCTTTTCTTGCATGCATATGACAAATCTTTCTATAACCCTTCCTCAGGGTGATATGACTGAAGTCGGCGAAAAGGGTAAATTTCCAACACAAAGATTTGGTGAAAATC